>JACXGM010022187.1:0-16683 GCA_016801145.1 Umbra pygmaea | reverse complement strand
TGTTATAATGACACTTTACCAAGGGCATACTGTTATAATGACACTTTACCAAGGGCATACTGTTATAATGACACTTTACCAAGGGCATACTGTTATAATGACACTTTACCAAGGGCATACTGTTATAATGACATTTTACCAAGGGCATACTGTTATAACACCACTTTACCATGGGCATAGTGTTATGATGACACTTTACCAAGGGCACACTATTATAACGCCACTTTACCAAGGGCATACTGTTATAACGCCACTTTATCAAGGGCATACTGTTATATTGCCACTTTACCAAGGGCATACTGTTATAACGCCACTCAGACAAGGGCATATTGTTCAGTGGCACCCCCAGAAATCTTTTATAAAGGTCACTGAAAATATTGTGGTGGCACATCCAAACCAATAGCCATAATAGAATTTCAGAAATTCTATTAGTTTGTTGTAATATATAGGCTAATACAGTATGTCAATATGTTATTTAAGGAATCACACTCTGATATACTTTGGTTTCTTTCTCTACAGTTAATGTTACTAATGTTAAATGTTACTGAGATTACAGATGTTAATATTACCGATGTTAATGTTACTGATGTTAATGTTACTAATGTTAAATAAAAATAAAATAAATAAATATATACATTCATATACGCATACATACATACATACATACATACATACATTTTAAATATTACAATTTTATTAATTGCCCTGTCAGTGCTCAATGGTATATTCAAGTGCTTGTGGATCTTACTGTAGCCATTACCAGATATGTGAAGGTCTATGATCATCTGACTCTTTTGAAATGACAGTTCTTTTGTTTTCTTCTCGGTGTTGGATGACAGAGGGATATTACATGTGTGTTACCTCATTTTCATACCATAGTGGTACAGGAGGTGATGCAATGGCTCAATATAGTTCCTTAAGATTTAAATAAGTGGAATTTAACTCCTGGTTTAATTTTGGTAGATGAACCTACTGTACCTCTGGGAGAAGATGTCTCGGTAAGGACTCCCATGTTGCATGGCGATGCCGTAGCCCCGGTCAGGTGCGTTGTTCCCAACGGTGTAGAAGGAACAATCCTCATCATTAATGGCCACATACTCCAGGACTGCTGCATCCCACACAAACGCAAAATGGCCGTACTTCACCTAGGAGACAAAATGACACATGGGAATCAAATGACTAAGTGAGTCTGTGAAGGTGGAGTAAACTTTCTTTAGTCTGATTGGTCTTCTAATTCTGTTATTAGCTATTTAAACACTGCCATCACAGATTATATGGTGACACTTGGGTAGATTGTAACATCATTGAACATCAATGTTAACCAATGCATATTGTATTATATAAACTGTGGAGTATTTTTCACAATGATAATAATAATAAGTTTATTTGATATAGCACCTTTTACAGACAGAGTCACAAAGTGCTTCACATTATAAACATTTGACAACAATACAGTGAAATTCGACGAAATAATTAAAAAGACTAAAACAATCGATTATAGAATCAAAACTAAAACAGTAATTTAGTTGAGTCAAATGCCAATTTAAACAAGTGTCTTCAGATGTTGGGTGAGTAAATAAAGCAATATGAAGAGGCATGTGTACTTGATTAGCCTACCATGTAATTGGAATGTACATACTGTAAATGGTAAAAGAAATGGTAAAATGGTATAGCACTTTTCTAACCATTGGCCACTCAAAGTGCTTTACAGTGCCTCACATTTACCCATTCATTCACACATTCATACATCGACGGCTGTGTCAGCCACACAAGGTGCCAGCCAGCTCGTCAGGAGCAGCTAGGGTTAGGTGTCTTGCTCATGGACACCTCAACACTAGGCTTCGAGGACCTTCTGGTTGCTAGACTACCTATTTGATCCACTGAGCCACTCCCACCACTGTTCTACACTAAAGGCCCAATGCCTTAAAAAAAGAATCTTCTCCATTTATTTGATGAAATCTCCACACTATAAACAGTCAAAACCACATTCTGTTCATCAAAAGGGTGGGATTTTATCAGCCAATCAGGTCTGTGTACCCAAATTATCTTCACAAGATCAATCAGAGTCAAATGAAGCTCTGTAAAATAAATGATATGAAAAATATATTTTATATTTAATGAAATACAAATAAAAACACTATGATGTAGAATTTTAAAGGTGCGCAGTGAAGCGCTGTGAATACTTTCCGGATGCACTGTAAAGTTTAATTAAAATTGAATAATACATAATAGAGACTTTCATTCCATTTGAAAATGTAGGGTCTAGCTTTATAAATTTATAACCACTGTGTCAGAAATTGCTCTTTAGTATACCCACATAGATCTATGTACTGTAGCTGCGCTGGTAAGAGCATGTGCTTTACAACAACAGGGTTCTAGATTAAACTGTCATAGGAGGGACAGGTGGAAAAAGAATCAAATTGTACTGAATGTGTAAAAAATGTGGTGTACATGACTACTGTAGATTGGCACAAGCATGCGAAAACCGTTTCTGCCATCTAGTTAGCCTGGAAACAGGATAGAAAACCGTTTCTGCCATCCAGTTAGCCTGGAATCAGGATAGAAAACCGTTTCTGCCATCCAGTTAGCCTGGAAACAGGATAGAAAACCGTTTCTGCCATCCAGTTAGCCTGGAATCAGGATAGAAAACCGTTTCTGCCATCCAGTTAGCCTGGAAACAGGATAGAAAACCGTTTCTGCCATCCAGTTAGCCTGGAAACAGGATAGAAAACCGTTTCTGCCATCCAGTTAGCCTGGAAACAGGATAGAAATGTGCTTGACAAAAATCACTGAGCTAGAAAAATTTGGTAGATCTCATGTCTTCAATATCTACAAGGTTTGCTATAACAGATGACTGTAAAAACACCTAAGAAAAAGCCCTAGCGTCAGCCTCTGCAGCAAATGTTCTAAGTCTAGAACATATAGCCCTCCCTGACCATATATCAGTGCCACTCATTGCCCTTCACAAACACTCTTAAGACACGGCAAAAGTAGGCTGAGGTGAGCCTCACATTCTTTTCTCTGTGGCTTGCATGATGTGTGTAAACATACTCAAAAAATATGGTTGTCATTTTTCATTTTGAGTTATTACATCTTGTCTGTCTGTGCTGTCAAAATGTTCTACTGTGATATTGACAGTTTGTGCTTTTTTATGTTTTTAATAACCTGCCCAGGGACAGAAATGGTTCAACTTAGCCAACTGACTTCAACTGGCATTTTCACAGAAATGTTGATTAATGAGCATTGGCCCTGTAAAACAAAATGGTATCTGAAACTAAGTCAAGGTTAAAATGGCTTACATCCTAAATTGCACCCTATTCACTCTCCATCTTACAGCAGCTCTGCAGCTCCCATTAAGAGCCAATGTGCTATCTACATCAATCGCCATTCACCAAGAAGAATAGCCAAGCTAACGGCTCTCACATCGTGACCCTCTTTTGAGACACAGAGATTTTCTTAAAAATTCTGTGCATTTTGTTGAGGATTCATTGTTATTGCACCCTGCCGGGATGCGTTCAGATTTAGAAGTCCATTTACTGTAATGGCCCTTTAAGACATTTTCAGGCAACTCACACTCGCCTGTGTCTGGACAGGGGTCAACGTGATTGCCCTCTGCAGAATGCCTCATGTCTGAATATGAATTCCTCTTATTTGGTAATTTGGCTCAAACAGTAGAATCTGAGATGAGGAAATCAGACAGCTGCAGCGAGGGCCAAGCTCCAATGTGCATCTCAAATGAAGCACCATTCTCCGGTAAAAAAGTATGTAGTGCGATAGGTAAGTACACTTTGGTAATAGGGCCCCATTTGGGTCGAGTACACTCCTCTCTCCTAGATTACCCTGGGGTCTTGCAGTTTTGCTTCTAGGAAAATTATGTTGGGTCAATCAATTCTACTGGCATGGGAGATGAAATCCAAACATAAGCAAGCCCAATGGTTGTTGAAATTCCGGTTCAATCAGCATGGCACAATATCTGTTTGCAGGTACTGAACTGCAGGTTACCTCTGGGAACATAAAGTAATTATATTATATTTTCTCTATTAGATTCCATGAGAAAAATGTCATCTAGATTTGTCTCCTTATTGCTTTTATTAAAGGAGAAGAGAGCAATTTTATAACTTTTTAAATTGTAATCAATAGTGAAGCTAGCTTTTGCCAAAGACAGTAAAAAAATCAATGAAGGTTAAGTAGTGTAAGCATAAGTAAGTAGTGTGAGCATAAACATCATAACTGAATATTCTGGTATCTTCAAATCAACCTCATACATATTTGATATCCTATTACCTAAAGGTGATTTGTTATTTAAAAAATGATAAGCTCTCACATACTCCAATAATCGTTTATGGTTTTCTACTAGCTGTGGCCAAAACTAGCTAAAGTTTGTAATGGCTATTTAAACAAAAGCATGGATGACACTTTCTACTGGCCCACAGACTACTGTCTGTATGAGATACCATCTAACATC
Source organism: Umbra pygmaea (assembly GCA_016801145.1). Classification (NCBI taxonomy): domain Eukaryota; kingdom Metazoa; phylum Chordata; class Actinopteri; order Esociformes; family Umbridae; genus Umbra; species Umbra pygmaea. The sequence continues at coordinate 12,218 of JACXGM010022187.1, read as the reverse complement.
AAGTTTAAATGAGTGAAATTCTCCTTTAATTCTTTTTCCCTTATCTCCTGTGACACTAATGCCCTCTTTTCTCCAAACTTGATGAGGGTTTTCTTTGTTTTTCAGAAAAGGCTATTATAATGGAATACACTGTTGATGATGATATTATCTATAATAACCTAAAACCCATTGAAAAGCTAATGATACAATAATGGGCCCTCCAAACAAAAAGGGTTTACTCAAGAATAATGTGGAAGCCTTTTCCAACATTTCCATTTCCTGGAAAGAGTCTAGCGAAAGTGATCTACTTTATTATATGACATTCTCAAAAACAACAAAGCAAATGCAAAACATTCTGTTATAAACACTTTCAGCCTTTTAAATGTTAAAATGGCTGTTATGATGCCTTACAAGCTATTGTAGATGGCCATGGAAAACAATGTTGAGATCGCTATTGATCCCTAATCCCTTTGAAAAGTTAACAGGGAAATGAAAACAAATGTACTCATGTCCTACAGGGTCCTCCATCGTTGTGTTTCATATTCAAACAAAAAATCAATCTAAACAGGCTGGTAGATGGCTGTTAATAGCTTATAACACAAATCCATAAACCCAGCCTATTTCTACAATGTGTATTTTAAAATTCGATTTTTACTCTAAACCGATGTATGTCAATCCAATTTGTGCAGTTTCCTACCACCCGCTGTTCTCCATAATGCATAATTTTCTGAACAAAATAAATAGCATTAATTTTAAATGCAGCAAAAAATAAATAAAGAAATATAGTTGGAACTTGTCTTTCTGGTCCAAGATCATTTTTGCTATGTTAGAAATGTATATGTTTTTTGTTACAGCCAATTGATCCCTTTTCCAAGGTTATCATTTTTTCGGGTAAAAAAACCTGACTTTCACGACCTGATATATAACCTACTGTTGCCTAATTTCCAAATGTATATATTGGTGTTAAGAATGGTTCCATGTCGATTCATAAATACATAATGACTCGTCATTTAAGTGAACAGACAACAGAGCTCATGGAAATTACATCAAGAAGACGATCCCTAGTCGGAAAGCCCTACGTTTTCCGAACCAGCACCGCAGTTCACAAACCCTTGTGTGACGTTCGAAGCCTCAAACGTCATCACTCATGTGGTATTGATGCACCGAAGCCTGTCTTTTCGGTTTGAACAAACTGGGATGAAAGTGTTTACTTGTAGCATACAGCATTGCTCCTCCTAGTAAACAAGTGTTTTCTTTTAGCATACAACATGGCTCCTCCTAGTGAACAAGTGTTTTCTTGTAGCATACAGCATGGCTCCTCCTAGTGAACAAGTGTTTTCTTGTTAGCATATAGCATGGCTCCTCCTAGTGAACAAGTGTTTTCTTGTTAGCATATAGCATGGCTCCTCCTAGTGAACAAGTGTTTTCTTGTAGCATACAGCATGGCTCCTCCTAGTGAACAAGTGTTTTCTTGTAGCATACAGCATGGCTCCTCCTAGTGAACAAGTGTTTACTTGTAGCATACAGCATGGCTCCTCCTAGTGAACAAGTGTTTACTTGTTAGCATACAGCATGGCTCCTCCTAGTGAACAAGTGTTTACTTGTAGCATACAGCATTGCTCCTTCTAGTGAACAAGTGTTTTCTTGTAGCATACAGCATGGCTCCTCCTAGTGAACAAGTGTTTACTTGTTAGCATACAGCATGGCTCCTCCTAGTGAACAAGTGTTTACTTGTAGCATACAGCATGGCTCCTCCTAGTGAACAAGTGTTTTCTTGTTAGCATACAGCATGGCTCCTTCTTGTGAACAAGTGTTTTCTTGTTAGCATACAGCATGGCTCCTCTTAGTGAACAAGTGTGAGCGATTTTGATGAAAATGAGATGCATGTTTTTGAATGCTTGGCAATGTTCACAATGACAGTTAATAAAATAATGAATTAACCAGACAGGCAGTATACTTCTTCATGCCGACACAATTCTAAGACAATTGCTTACACACTTGTGACGTCCAGATGGGTTACTGTAGGCAATGTGGTGCTCGCTACCTGTGGAAATCGTGTTTCAGGCTAGCAATATCTGCAAGTTTACACAATTACATAATCCATCGGCAAAAGCCCTATTCGAATAGTCTTTGTAAATTATAGAGATTTTTTGAGGGCGCAGCTTTTACATTTGACCACAAACAACTGTCCAGTTGACAGTCTGCATTACATAATCGGCCTTTGCAGGCAACCAATACTTGAGTGAACATTTTCAGAAAAACCACCATTACACTGCAAATATTTTAGGGTTTGATCAGGGTATCCCTATAGATGCCTCTGTGCTCCCTGGGTAATTTGCATCACCTATAGGGCTTCCTAGTCACTCATCAGCTAGCCGGACAAGTCATTGCTCAAACCAAAACTGGCGGACAGCTTGCTGCTACCAAAGACTACCTCAGACACAACGTTCCTGGCCCATTTACCATGTTTTATGCATTGAATCAGTAGGTGGACTATCTGTCTAGTGAAACAAGATCTTCCCAAAGTCTGGAGTCTCACAGAGATCTCGCCCTAATTTGTAAAAGAGAGCCAACAAAACCATTTAATCAGATTTAACTGGTTTTGGTTTAAGTCGTTGTTTAAAAATGAGAGGGTAACCACTATTTTCATAAATTTTACAACAGTTGGTGAAATCAGGTAGTAGTCAGGAGGTTTTCTATGACAACTGGAAGAACAGCCTCTCTGTCAATGGAGTGATAGTAGCCTGTATGTTGCTATGGCAATCGGAAGGACCGTGTGACTCTAATTGCACCAAAATAATAATTAAAAGCCATTTCCGTCAAACACTCTGCACCCAGTGAATCCTAATTACAGCATTCCTTTCTCTCTCCAGTAAACATGAGTACTCAACCCACTACAACCATAACTGCAAAATGAAAGCAGTCCGTCCGTTCCCCTCTCGAGTCCAAGTTTTCTTCATGTGTGCATTGGCTCAATGATCCTGTGGCGAACACGCGAGCTGTCGACAGGTTAAGGAATTACTGATGCCTCAGAAGGCTGAGTAACACCACCGTTATCACACAGAAAATGTACTAAAAGGATGAAGTATGGACCTCTGAGGAAACCGACTTGTGAAATGTTGAGGGTTCCAGAGTTCAGCAGGGAGGTACAGTACTGCACTCATGCCTTGATGAATGTGTCCATCTTACATTATGGGTGAGTTTATACATTAATGTGCGCACAAAACAACCCACCATTCTCAGTTCAGAAAAAGGTGGAGCTCTTACAGTCTAATCAGAAAGGCCACATCTTGCTTATTTCTTCTTTCCAGAAAAACAACACATACACTCTTACTACACCACTCTATATCACCCCTCCTTCTCCTAGGTGGATCAGTCTGTTTGTACTGAGCTTCCTTTCTAAAAGCCTTTTTCAATATGCCAGCTTACAACCATCCTCACTGCCTTCTAGCGTTGTCCCAGGCTTTCTCCGCATCTGTTCAGAGGCCTCGCTCACCCACTCCCTCGCCTTCTCTCTTTCCCTTTCTGCTCTGCCTTCTATTCATGTTTTTGTTTTCAAGGAATCAGGAAGCGTGTTCTTCACGTAGATCATTCCCCAATATATGGCTGGTCTTTGCACTCAGTGGAGATGGTACTACCCGGCGGCGGCACCGCTCGCATGCTGGTTGGCACCATTTGGCACACAGGTGGCACTCGTGCCCGCCGCTTGTTCACTCGGCGACGACAACGATGAAAGACATACGCCACATGTGACAAATACGTCTACTTAGTTTGCTTAGAGCCTTAATTGGCCTTGAGCTGTCATTAATTCTTTTTGTTTTCACAAGAAAAATAAAAAGCAATTAATAGTCTATCACCAACCATATGCAAACCTACGAAACAATTTCAAAAGGAAGAGATCTGATAACAGAACTCAGAATAATTAGAAACAGATGTTGAAGAAACAGTCCAGGACAGCTCACTGGGCTAGAACTAAAATGCCTCTGCTAATAGGATCTGGCATAAAATGATTTCATTTTCTTTTTCATTCAATGTTGTTCTCTATGCTGAAGTCCTGCTCACATTTCTGTACCGGTACTTGTTTTAAATTAAATCCCGTTCCAGTGGATGGGTTTAGCTGAAATACCCGCTGGACCACGAGATACAGTGTGGTGCGTGCTTGGGAGAGGGGAGTAAACGCATTTCTGGATTGTTGAACATGCTTTCTGTCAACACTCCCTTGCAGAGTAATTCTGAGTAATCTGACAAAGGGAAGTAAGGGACCTGATGTAGGAAACTAACAAGGCTAATATATACTGGCACCATAAAACCACCCACCTTCTGTTGGTATGGTTGTCCTTTCCTGGATTTCAGTGAGAGAATATTGAATAACTCTGAATTCACCAGTCAAAATGTTTTATTCAAAGGGATTGAACGCTCTTGCTTTCCAAGAGATCCATTTCAAAAGAATGAGTTTATAGTTTAGGATTTGGACCGCTATCATGTTTCTCAAGCTTGTAGTAAAAAAAACAGGTGTGTGAGCATATGAATATTAATGATTTTAAAGTGGTAATAATCTTCATCTGCCGTTTTCACCATCATCACAGGAACAATAGCTCAGTGTGCAAACATAGCTGGCTACTTTACAACAGGAACAATAGCTCAGTGTGCAAACATAGCTTGCTACTTTACAACAGGAACAATAGATCAATGTGCAAACATAGCTGGCTACTTTACAACAGGAACAATAGCTCAGTGTGCAAACATAGCTAGCTACTTTAAAACAGGAACAATAGCTCAGTGTGCAAACATAGCTAGCTACTTTACAACGGGAACAATAGCTCAGTGTGCAAACAGAGCTAGCTACTTTACAACAGGAACAATAGCTCAGTGTGCAAACATAGCTGGCTACTTTACAACAGGAACAATAGCTCAGTGTGCAAACATAGCTAGCTACTTTACAACAGGAACAATAGCTCAGTGTGCAAACATAGCTGGCTACTTGACAACTAAGTCTGACCTCTTCCAATCCCTTGGCCTCTGTCTGCTCTTCCTCTCGATATTCCTCTATTTATATCGGGGAGAAAGGTTACCACAGAATTGAAACACAAATAGACATATGAAATATATTTAGCATTTAAGCTACTTTGTTTCTTTGATCTTTTCAGCCAACACATACTAACAAGGTAATCTCACTAAACAGCGGTGGGAACTGAGATCAACTCCCCCCTTAATACCTGACAAAGAACCTGAGCCCACACTCAGTACCGAGCATCAGTGGAACTATGAGTTTCACCTAAGAGGATTTGGCTATTGATTTCACAAAGGAAGTAGGGTTTAACCGCTGCATAAACCCATTATGTTGTTTTTTAATTTAAACACCTAAGAATTGGAGCAAGTCACGTTCAATTTCATTGCTACTGGTTCCTCTAAGGGCCTGTGACATTCCCTTTAGATGCAGAGTTGACTTTAGACTGCTGAAAAAAAACACTCAGAGCCACAATCGTTTTGTTTGGAACGTCTGCCACGTTGACGCCATAAGTCAGGTAAATGGGCCAGAAATGTTGTCTGTAATCCCTCTCTCATTATCCGTCTTCCCAGTACAGTATGACTCTTACTGTATGTCTGTACTTCCCAGTACAGTATGACTCTTACTGTATGTCTGTACTTCCCAGTACAGTATGACTCTTACTGTATGTCTGTACTTCCCAGTACAGTATGACTCTTACTGTATGTCTGTACTTCCCAGTACAGTATGACTCTTACTGTATGTCTGTAATTCCCAGTACAGTATGACTCTTACTGTATGTCTGTAATTCCCAGTACAGTATGACTCTTACTGTATGTCTGTACTTCCCAGTACAGTATGACTCTTACTGTATGTCTGTACTTCCCAGTACAGTATGACTCTTACTGTATGTCTGCGAAACTGCTTCCTCTCTCTAAAACAGCCACAGTCGCCGATCCTTTAACACATATGGCAACTCTACCAAAACACTTCACCTAGACACTGTGGCTCCAGTGTGTTACCTGGCCCTATGAACATGCCTCCAACCTGTGGAGTGATTCAAGTCAGGACACCCTCACCTGGTTACGGAGCCCACCAACACGGCCCACCAGCACCGAGTCATTACAGGTCAAACACTGTAGACTCACATCGACGCACTATGTCATCTGCAGTTGTAATACGGCTCTGAAGGGCTGTTTCTGTTCGTTTCTAGCATGGCGGCAGCTCCAGGACAAATTTGTTTAATGATGGATGATTAAGACTCTGCAGTGGCCATACGGGCGGACGCAGCAGCCAGAGGTGGCCTCTCAATCCGCATTATCTACCCAGTGTTGTGACAGCGGTCGCCCCCTGTGCCGCTGTGGCTACCCGTGCTGACAGGGGCAGTCATGACCCTGGCAACGCAGGCAGGATGTGACAGCAGAAGGTGGATCTCATGTAGAATCTCCAGTGCTACACCTGCTAGCCCGTGTCTCTGACTGGGATGTACACCTGGCCTGAGGCTAGGCTTATCCCTCGCTCGGTAAATCCATAGCCGGGAGGAGGGCTGAGGAGAGCACGAGGCTTGCTCTCTTCCTGGTTCTGCACCGTGATGTATTATTGTCTCCTTTTTTCAAAGGTCCATTAGACTCTGGCCCGGCGCCATCTTGTCTGGGTCAAATCGAGATAAAGACGTGTACAGGGTGTGAAAGCTAAAAGAATGAGGATGAGGGATCGTAGCCGCCGGCGCGGAAGAAAATGGAAGGAATGACTCGGATAGGTTCCGCTTGCACCATCTATTCCAGCACCATTCTGCCTCAGATACACTGTGGCTCTTTGTTTGTTTAATGCATTTACAATCTAATCACTGAACTGGTGGCATGAAAACAAAGCCAGAGGAGTGCCATTCATTCTCATTTTCTTCTCTTCCGGGGGAATACCGATGTGAAATTTAATGATTCAATTTGGGTCATCTTGCTGGCAAACAGGTCTGGACAGGCCAAGATTAAACTGCTCTTTAGAATGCTGTTTGCCTTTGTTGTTCTTTCATTTATGTATTTCTTTCTCACAATTTATGCAGTCATGCATTAGCAACTTTTCTCCTTTGCGATGTGATTGCCTCTCTATGCGTGAGGCTCAGAACTCATGCCCTCATTTAATCGTGTAATGATCTGCATTTATCTAAAGAACAGTGTTCATTAAAGAACAGTGTCAAAACCATCGAACTCACTGCTGTTTGAACTTTGTCAGCAGTGGCCACATTTATTATCAGACAGAATTCACTGGGAGCGTATTTTTCGAGGCAAAGCATCTTAAACCCCTTTCTGAAAACAAATCTAAAATAATCTTACAATCTGTACATTTAGATAATTGAAGTGAATAATCTAAATGAACTAGATTTTTATTTCAATAAATGATTATACATATTTCATATAATAATTTGTCATACTTAATATATATATTTTTTAAACAATTTATGAAATGAATAAAAATGTTTGTTCCACTGTTGAATGGGTGGAAGTCACAGAAAATAATGAGCTTGCATTCAAACGCTACACGGATATCAGTCTGTCAATTGTTAAGGACAAGGGGCGTTTCCAATGGAGTTGAGCAAAATTAATTTGATTGCCATTTGACCAACATACTGTATAACCTAGCGCTGCTAATGCTCACGCATTCGCCGTGAGACTATCTAATGTGTCACTTGATCCGACTACCATCTGTAATTTTTTATGAAGGTGAAAGTCACATTTCTGTCCCAGCTAACATCAAGCTATGTTCATAATTAGGCAGTCCTGTTCAACCAATCCAACCCAAGACCAAATGATGTAGCTTTGGTTTACAAAGGCGCTACAATAGTTAGCTACATTAGGATTAGCAGAAATACCACAATCGCTTGAAATCAAATTATCTAACCTGCTTCAGTATACTTACAATTGGTATGTGATATAAAACTCATCACTGACAATCCCTGTGAGGTTATCGCTGTAGAAATTTGAAGCCAGGATTTTGTAGCACTTGTTGTTAGGCAACAGCATAAAGCAAAATTAACACTAAACACCTCAGAAGAAGCCATTGTTATTTTTCAAATTTATTTCCATGCATTACAAAAAAAACAATAAATTCCATTCACTTCTCATACTCGTCATCCTCCAAAACATACTTATGGTTCTTCAAATGCTGCTGCCAATAAGCCTATTCAATACTGCCGGACTAATATCCATGTAGCATTTGAATACTAGCTTGTGTTTAGATACTTTGTGATTGTAGTTGGTGAATGTGCTTGTACTAACTAAATGAGGGGTTCAATGGGTAATGTCATAATAATCAGGGTTGGCGAATGATGCACCTGTGGATCTTAAACAAACCATCACCTGCTGCGGATGAGGAAACGTCTTATTTAGGGATTGGACATTCAAAATTAGGAAGGGGAAAAGTTTATGTCATTAATCATAACAGTCCATAGTGACTAGGGGTAGTCAAGCAGTTAGGAGAATGGCATGGTGCCCCGTGGGGCTAGTGTAATTGTCCATGATGGCCTGCACAACCATATTCATAGTTTACTCCATTTATTAGCAGTGTTTGGATACTTTTCCAGTTACTTTTCAGTTACTTGTTGAGTTCACAAGTTTTGGGAAGTCCCTAATTAAGACAAAACGATCAGGTAAATGGAGTTCATGTCGTACTGGTGACCATGATTGATATTTTCTTAACTCTTTCTATTTGTTTTATAGGTCACTGTTAAGATATGTACTCCATTTACCTGATCATTTTGTCTAAATTAGGGACTTCCCAAAACTTGTGAACTCAACAAGTATCTGAAAAGTAACTGGAAAAGTACCTTTAACTAACACTGTTTAATAGCCTGGTGGTCTGTGGGAAAGAGCTGTTTGGTTGTTTTTGATAGAATGCTTCTGGACTGGACATGAGTAGCTGAAACAGGAAGTGACTCTGTTGGCTAGCATCAGCGATGAGCTACTTTGCCTTCCAGCAGAATGTGGTGTTGTAGCTGTCTTCCGGGGAGGGCATTGAGGATCCGATGACTTGTTCAGCTACATCACACCCTCCACAGAGCCCTTCTTTCCATCATCTTTGAGTTTCCATACCAGTCAGTCATGCAGTCACTGTGCTCTCGATGGTGGCATGTAGGCTTACGTCCATAAGATTTTTGATGTGTAGGGAGGGCACTATGGATTTGATGGTCAAGCTTTAGTCAACGAACAGTATCCTCACGTATGTATTCTTTTATCCAGGTGGGGAGGGCAGTGTGCATCGCGATGGCGATGCCATCATCTGTGGCGGTATGTGAATTTAAGTGGGTCCGGTGTACCCGGAAGAGAGGAGACAATGTGTTCTTTAACTAGCTTCTTGAAGCGCTTCATGATGACAGAGGTGAGTGCTACGGGACTGTAGTCGTTCAGCTCCGTCACCTTCCCTTTCTTGGGAACAGAGATGATGGTGGATTTCTGGAGTAGTTATGACGGCTTGGTGGAGGGAGGTGTTGAAGATGTCGCTGAATAAATCTGCTAATTGGTCAGCACACACTCTCAGGACCCTGCTGGAGATGCCGTCTGGCCCACCAGCTTTAAGGGTGTCAACACGTTTGAAGGACTTCAACTCCTCTGTCCTTCAAACGTGGGATGTTTCAGTATCTGATGTCAAATTGGAATGCTATCCTTGCTTTGAACTTATCCATGTTGTTGTCCAGTGATTGTATGTACGCTAGTTATATACTGGGAATTAGGGGTTTATTGTAGAACCACAGCCCTCTTCCCCTGCGCTGCAACAGAGGTACAGTAGACTGTAGTTAGAACTACTGATCACCTGTTTGTGGGTTCTCAGGTCGGTCGGCAGGATGGTGAGTAGTGCAATTTTGGTATTCCAAAAGAAATTCACGGCTGTACTGTATGTTGTTATCCCCAATGTAAAAACATTAAACAATAGAAAACTGCATGGTTTGATAGGAATGCGTAGAGGCAGCTCTGTCTGGTGGAAAAATAGTCCTTTTGAAGGAAGAAATGAATAAAAACTGTGCTCGAATGGCAAAAACTGAACTTAGTGCCCACACCCTAGTGAGCAACTTCTGTGATGTCCAATGTAGCCAAAGCATAGTTAGCTATTCACCGTTTAAGTAATGTTTACAACCGGTCACAACATTTTCTGGATCCTATATGACCTATCAGTAGGTACAGATTGAACAATGATCTGTCACCAATTTTTGAAATTACGTCGCAATTATTAGAATAGATGCATGAACAAGATATGCTAACTAGCTAGTTAGCACTTCAAAAACCATGACAAACAGCCAGCTCACTAATTCATTATATTATGGTTTACTAATTCAATTTATTACAGACTCGAAAACAACAAAATATGCAAAGACATATAGGAAACCGCAAACATGTACTGGAGGTGGATATAAATTAGAAGCTGTGTTTGGAAAAAGTAACTGAAGTACAGTGGCTAGCTGACAAAGCCCATTAGCTTCCCTAATCAGGTTGTTGTGTTGATGGCTCTAATGAGAAGGCGTCCCCATAATACTCCCAATAGATTGAGCAAATATTTGTCACTGAATATGCATAAATACAAGATATATGCTAGCTGGCCAGTTTGCTAGTTAGCTCTCCAACAACCAAGACAAACAGCCATCCTAGTTGAAAAAGTAGCAGCTATCAACCTTAAAATTATTTTCCAATTTATTTTAAGAACATTGAAGTACGTACTCTGGCTCAGCCATGTACTGTTGGATATCAGAATGAAAAAGCAAGTTGAAAAAAACGTATCTTCTGTTGGTTACCAGCCATTGTGTTGGCAGCAACCCTGTCGAGAGGACGGCCTTATAAAAAATGCAGTGTGGGAGGGGCTTGGAAATAGCAGGAAGCCTGCCATTGTGGTTCTGTACATGCTGACAAAACTGTTTAGCAACACAACGCCTGATATAAACACTGCAGAAAGACAAGGACAACTGGGGGGTCTGTGTTGCGTATTGGGCTACGTTGCTGTATTGGAGGACAGTTTACATCATGGTAGTCAGTGGTTTGAGCCTGATTATGGGTTCTGAAACTTTCTCCGGACCTCCATCAAAAGGCAGTGCAAATTGACATAGAGCTGCATGGGATTTGGGATAGATAAGTCGAGTTATCTACCTTGCCACGTGGCTCTACAGCGACTGTTGACAGTCCTTTAAATCCCCCTGATGATGTAGTACACAGAAATGTACGCTGGCACTAGCATGTGTGAAACAAATCTCATTGTCCTATCTGGGAGAAGCTCCCAGCAGCTCAAGAGCGCTGTATTGTTATGTGCCCCGTTTTAACTTTAAAAGCTTGATAAACATAAACACTTGCGATAAACATATTTGGAAACAGCAAATGGGCAAAACAAGATAACACTGAAAACAAAGGTTTTTGACACCCTTTTTTGAGTTGGGGGAAAACAAATAAACTTCTAAGTGCGCTATTAATATGATACAAATGACTAGTCGTAAAATGGAAGACAGAGAATACAGTGTATGCAGACTTGGGCGGTGATGTTGCTTTAATCAGATGCAGAGCATAACAGTGGACGATCACTTGTTCAGTGCATGCTGACTCTGTATGCAAACACTGCACCGATCTGGCCTGAAAGCAGCCCCAGATTCTAGACATCAGAGGCAGTGATGGCACACGAGGGCCTAGGAGATGCATAAGTGGCTGTTGCATGTAGGGGGAGGGGTGGAGGAAGGCGAACAACAACCAGACAGGGGTTTCACAGTGACATCCATCTTAGCTCTCCCACTGGACTCATTACTCCCAGACATCTGAGGTGGAAACACATGATTACAGAGGGAAGCGCTGAAGACAAAACTATCTAAGGTTGCACGGGTGATGTGGGTACTCCGCTCCAACGCCGGCTCCACGATAGCCAGCTCTCCCCCAGGAGGGGTTGGCATGAAGGGATGGGAGGGCTAGGAGAACAGCAGTGGAGAGACTTGGAAGGAGATAAAAAGAAATGTGTGAAAGTTTCAGTAAGCCTCATACACCATCAATAAACTCCCTCCCTCAGCTTAAGTGCCTTCTGGTATTCACTACAGAATACCCCCCACACGCACACACACCGAACACCCACACCTAATTGCCATTTGCACTCATTGATTTTCTTATTACACGTTTTTATAATTACAAACTGCTGCATTGAGCAGCTGGACGTGGTTAAGTCATGACAGATCAGTCCGTTTAACAGAATCACACACACACACACACACACACACACACACACACACACACACACACAC
>JACXGM010022185.1:0-16858 GCA_016801145.1 Umbra pygmaea | reverse complement strand
TAACATAAATCTGATTAGGGTGGGTCATACTCAGGTGCTAACATAAATCTGATTAGGGTGGGTCATACTCAGGTGCTAACATAAATCTGATTAGGGCGGGTCATACTCAGGTAATAACATAAATCTGATTAGGGTGGGTCATACTCAGGTGCTAACATAAATCTGATTAGGGTGGGTCATACTCAGGTGCTAACATAAATCTGATTAGGGCGGGTCATACTCAGGTAATAACATAAATCTGATTAGGGTTGGTCATACTCAGGTGCTAACATAAATCTGAAGGAAATCCTAACATGAAAGGTGTCTAAATTGTATTTTTTTATCAGGAATTCATAATAGAGTTTATTTTTTGGATAGGATTACTCTAACCTACATAATTTCTTTATTTTAAAATTACAAATTTTACTCTTTCTAACCACTTTTATAATATAATTCAAGATATAAGGGAAATAATTTACATATACAGAGCCAAATCAAACTTACATATTTATTAACTAGTGAACTGCATGAATATGACTGGATACAATTACAAGGAACAATCTCCTGACTTCCTGAATGTTGTTAGGTTGCACAAGTCCTTCTTTGATTCGTTCTTGGACATCAGCCCTGTTGGTCCCCCCTGATCCCTCTCTCTCTCTTTTCTTGTGAAAAGTACTTAGCAGAAGCCTCAGTCACCATTTCAACAACCCTCTCAATACTTTGCATGTGGCAAGGCCAGTTGAGCACATCCATGGGGGTGTTGAAGTTTTTCCCCACTTGCTTAGGGAGCTCTGACACACCTTCTGACCAGCTGATCAAGTCACTAATGCTGGAAGCATCACAATTGTTGTCAACTGTCCTTTGGTTCTGACAGAGGAATCCCCCGGCTGAGTCTCTGGCTCTCCCCTGATGGCCAGGCTTCTCTCCACCCCCTCAATCCTCTACCTCTGGTCCTCAGAGCACAGCCGTGTTTGGGGTATGGCTTCACCGTGGACAAACCAAGCAGATCTTCTCACTGTCGGCATCACAAGGTCCAGCACTTCCTTCCTCTGAGACTTAAGGCAGTCCAGCTGAAACAGGATGTGCCTTTCAATCCAGGAGTGCTTTACCTTCCTATTGAACCAACATGGGTAGTACATGCCAATGATGATTGTTCAAGTTCTTTCCTCTAATGTCTGTACTTTGACACCCAGAGCCTGAGAAGTCTGTTTGCTGTGGTGAGCCAGCGGCTGTGGTCCACTGGTCCAATCTCCAACAGAGCCAAATTGTCAGGAAGCACTCCATCCCTGACTGCACAGACAATTTTATAGCCATAGTGTTGATCAGTTGAGAGATTTTAAATGACCTTGTCTGGCAACTAGATCAGTGGAGGGCCAACAGAGGTCTGGGTGATTATTGGATTAATATCGAAGTCTGTAGCAGAATCAAGGAGATTTCCTATTGGACCAGAAAACTTGTTGTCTGACTGAGTAGGGCTATCAAGGTCATTAATTAGATAGTTCACCATTGTGCAGGTTGCACACCAACCAGACCAGTTTTCACCCCATGTGCAGCTTCCTCATTACTCCAGCATTCATACTAGTGTTGACATCTGTTTGGTCTCTAAGATCTAATCAAAACCCTTCTCTTTTTTGCCAGGCAAGCAGGACCTTAACAATCTACTCAGCATGTGGCTCCTGCTTAGTTGCTTTTTCTGGGGTAAAGTGGAACCGATAGTTACTGCCAGGCTCACTAGTGTTACGTCCCCAGACTAAGTGTATGTGGATTTCTGTGTGCCCTGTTCTTTGTTGGTGTTCTGTGTGTGTTTGTTTGTTCAGTTTGTCTGTTACACACAGGTTGTGCTAATTACCCTACCCACTTATCCTTGACTCCTCCCTTCCATAATCCGGATCACCTTGTTCCAGTCATCAACAGCTGTCCCATCATGCTCTTCCTCTGTATAAAATGTGCCATTTTGTGTGTGTGTCTCTCTCTCTGCCTGTGTGTAAGGTTGCTCTCTGTGAGCTGATTCTGGGTTTTGGGTCTTAGTATTGTACTGTGTGTAGGTTTGAGAGAGTTTGGGTAGTGTTTAGTGTGTGTCTGTTGTATTTTGTATTGTGTTTATTGGCTACTTGTTTTTTTATGGTATTAATACTTTGTTTCTATTCATTCACAGGGAGTTGGGGATAGACTAGGGCTGCCCCGGGGTTTACACTTCACACAGGTTAACTCCCTTGTCTAAACACACCTGGCAAATAGGGTGGACCAACCCTCTGTATGTTTGTGTTAGGGCGCCTAATTCGAGTGCCAGTTTAGTTGGATTCTGTGTTTGGGTTAAGGATAGGAAAGGGGTTGGGACAAGGTGTTTGATAATTTCTTTGCTTTGGGTTCCACCCACCTCGCATTCTCCATTTATTATTTGTTATTATTACTGTGGCAATAAAGCCTTTTTTTATACGGTTGTGTCTGTGTCCTTACTTGCACATACAACCCATACCTCTTACTGACCTCCAGGGGTCATTGAGCGGTGGGGTGTCAGGTCCCCCTCCTTTTAAGGTGGGCTTTTTGCAGTTCATAGAACATAAGGTTCCTATAACCCTTTTACTCTCGTGTTGCGACTGTACCAATTTGGGGATTATTAAGTTCCTCGGACCGCAGTTCCTGTAACTCTTTCAGCTCCTACTTCAGGGCAGGGTCTTTGCCTTTTCCTAGGTCTATGTTCATTGTTCCAACTTATAAGTCATGCCATCTGTAAATAAAGTCATGCCATCTGTGTTAGTAAAACATTACTTGAATTACTTGACTACGTAAAATACGAGAATGGACAGAATGCTGAACTCGAACTCCGTTAGGAGAATCCCGGCAAGGCACAACAGGAACATTCCGAAGGCTTCCCCCATGCTGGTTTGTTGTTGTATGTGGCGCTACGCTAAAGTCTAGTGATGACGCTATAAAGACAGTTGTGGTGCTTGTGTCACTCCCTTACCCCACCTACCAGTTTCTATGGCCACTTGACCAGTGTGAATGCAAATAGCAAAAACGGTTTTGTGGGAGAATACTTAGTAGAACTGTTTAGAAGTGGACTGTTCCCATAACTATGTTGCTGTATCTACTTGGTTGTAAAGCGGCTATAGTGTTCTTCCTTGATCTTTGCAGGAAATGATTGTTCACTGTCCTCAGCTTCCATCATCACATTAGTCAGGTCAATCCTCCCATCAAAGAGGAAGCAGGAGATCCCCCTCCCCCATTTCTCCTCAAACTCTTCACCCAGTTCTCTCATGAACTTCTCCTGTGCTCTCTTGACCTTGTTCTTATCAGTCACTTTACTTATGTTGTCTTCTGTGATGATTCCTGAGGCCTATACAACGAAGCAAGTTCAACATGCCCTGGAATTCTTTCATTATCTGGCTTCACTAAACCTAACAACTGCGATCTAGATAAGAGATGTCACGTCGGTGGATATGAACTTGTTAAATTGACCCAGGATTTCCCAATCTAGCGACAAGTGTGTTCGCATAAATGGGCGTCTTGTGCACCATATGACCTATCGCAGAGATGGACAAGTCTATGAGAGACGCATATTTCACTCAAGAGGAATAAACAATATTTTTTGAGAAATACTAAGACTGTAAAAAATATAATACATAGTTAAAGCAGGAAGTAAAGCTGGCAAAAAATTCCCACCTGCATATTTATAAATGCGTCAGGTAAGGCTAATCAATATCATTTACAATTATCAATTACAATTCTGTATTCCATTAAACCAAAATGTTGCTTAGATGAATGCCATATTATTTTGGTTGCAACCCTGGCACTGGCAGTGATTAACGGTTGAGGGAGAAAAATAGAAAATGTACAGGGTGTGTCAAATAATCAATTTTAAAATACTGGGTTGTTCAACAAATGTATAAGTACTTTGGGAGTAAATAGTACAACATACAACAATAGTACTATCTATAAGATACATTGATGTTGGTACCGTATCAAACACAGCAAACATGAAACTACCTGTAGCAAACAAACACAGCGCTATGCATACAGTCTGTAGGAACGTGACTTCGATGTGCATACTTGCAACATACGGCTCAAGATTTTGACAAAGAGAAACTATATCTTTCATAAAGATACTCATCAAAGAATGCCAATGGCAACTACTAGAATGGTGAAACATGTTTTAATCTAGAATTGATTGGTAAGTAGGAGGTGCTTTTATTCAAGTTAATCTGTTATCTCGACTATAACCTGCTCTGTAGCAGGTTAGGTTCGCAGCATAAGTTACCATGGCGATGTAACCCGTTAACAGGTGAACCACCGTTGTGATACTGAAAACACAGTATCCTGAAGTTAGCTTGTTAACCCCGAATCTTGCTTCATAGTATAGGCCTCTACATCAATCATGGCTGTGGTTGCTCTAGCTGCAGTTGGTCTCAGCACTATGCCATACCTTAAATTAGCAAGAGCAGTGTTTAGAATCTCATCATAGTTTTTGGTACTTTTGCTGCAGGCTCGGGGTCAGTTTCAGGGACCAACGCATCTTCAGCATTACCTCTCTTCAATCCCATATCCTGATCACCATCTTCCAAATATCTCTCAACATCTTTCCTGGCTGCCTTCTCTGCTGCTGCAGTACTTTTTTCTTTGCTCCTTCTCCAATTCTTTGCCTTTCCAATGTCCTCACCTGTCTCTTATGCTCTGGCAGATCAGGACCTCCCATTTGGTGGGGTCCTTTACTTCCATCCTACTCTTTCTGTCCCTTGATGTAAGCAAGAGCTTTCACATGAATATTTTTCTCTGCTGCAGAAAGAGTTAATGTAGGCTTGGATCCCACAGCCCTCACAGCCTCCCTCACAACTGCTAATCTGACACTTGCATGTCAAAATATCAAATTCCTTCTCTAACATGACCATGAACCTCTGGCATCAAATTTCACCTTCACTGCCTGAGAGAAATTCACTGCCTGATTCCAGACCTCCTTGAGCTTGGAGATGATAGTCACCTTTTCTTTGATAACAGGTGGCTTAAAAAGAGCATTAGCTTTGCTCCACTGACAAATCAGACCAGGGTAGATGTCCCTCACCAACTGGTCCACTGGGTAGTTCCTCCTGTCATCTAAATATTGCTCCCTAAAGTATATGCCATACCTCAGGATATCCCTCACAGTTGGCACTTCAGATACCAACAGCTCCTGCCCTTTCCTAACAAGATTAATCAAATGAGAACTTGCTGTCTTTCTTCCACAAGCAACTATTTATAAATCAATGAAATTCTCACTCAGTCCGTCCCTTCTCTTCAAAAACAAAATGGCAGACTGGACTCTCTGCCACAAAAAATGCTATTATTGCTATTGAAGCCTAACTTTTGGTTACTTTGAAGATTATGCAATGTTGTCTGGACAAAATTAACATAATGTACAAAACCACATTGCGTTTCACAACATGTGAAATATCAACACATTTCCTGGATCCACATTTCCAATTAGAAAATTCAACTATATTTAATCCATAGGTCAGATTTTCTAAATGTAAATGGCTAAATCAATAAAAATTTGATTTCTTACTTGATAAACCTCCCCAATCAACCATATCATTACAATTACTGAGCCAGATGGTTCAACAAAAAAGGTAGTTAATTCAGGAATAGCAAAAATAAACAGTATTCAACTGAAATCTGATGTAGGTTAGTGTTATCAAAATTGTAAAAATATATTCAGATGTGTTCTACACAACAAAAAATATATTTGAAGACCCCTCTCAATTGATTTGTAAAAAATACAGAGTATGGTCTAGTGTCCACCCTATTCTGATCTGTATTTCACCCTTTGTGTCCAAAGCTCTGTGCAAAAACTAGCTTTGGCCAAGGGCATTCGATGAGCTAGTGTGAGCTAGTGTTAGTAAAGGCCTGGACCACGGCCGGGTATTGACATAGAGATGATGGAGAGATTAGTGAACCTGCGCAAGGCCTAGCTCGGCTTCCCCTGACACAGTACTTATCTGCCGCACACAAACACACGCACGCAGGAAATGATTCGGGATCTAAGTGCTGGCTGTCAGAGAGCTTTTGAAGCCAGTTTTTAGTCAGTGTGACACACATCAACCTTAGCTATACAAATGGTAATGTTAAAGTGTGCTTCCCATTTCTAATCCTCACCTTAAGCATTTTCTCTAACATTAACCTCAATAACCGAACATGATGCCTACACATCGATAACATGATGCCTGAATTTATTTAAATATACAGTAGGCCTAATCCCTAACGTTGAAACCTAACAATTGGGGTTCGTTTTAGAACTGGGGTTCGTTTTAAACACAACCCTGAAGGCTGAAATAGGAATCGGATATAAAGCCTTGTTGGGACCGAATTGTCAGTTTCTTACAATCTTTTACAATCTTCAGGTCCCGACATGTACAGTGAATCCAGGATCACACACTGATATTACAGCTCTGGATAAATTATGAGACCACTGCAATTTTTCCTTAAATAAAACCCATTGAAAACCTCTGGAATATGATTAAGAGGATCTAAGCATGAAAGACTGGTGTAGAGCATGCCAAGACGCACAAAATCCAATTATTATTATACAATTATTATTATTCCACCAAACATTGATTTCTGAATACGTTTTGTTATTCTACCATAACGCAGATGTTCTATCAATAGAAACCCAGACACTGATAATTCTGCAGTGGTCTCTTAACGTTTTCCAGAATTGTACATCACTTCGATTCGCTTCCACTAAATTGTTTCCACTGCCAAAAAACAATACAACTACTGATATTTCTGTTGCTGTCTGCAAACGTCATTTCTCGTTACCAGATGAATGTGCGCTGGAGCTCTGTGGGCGGAGTGCAAACCCAAACTTTGACCTAGTTTCAGTCGCCCTGCCCTCTCCAGGCCGACCTCACCTCCGAGACAGGCAGTATGCAGTTCAGATTTTAGTAAAATGCTTTAAATTGCTCTGGATAAAAGTGTAAACTGACATAAATGTAATATTTTGTGTAGTGTAAAGCTAAATCCGCAGATATTGCGTTTTCTTTAGTGAAGAAAACCCAGTCCCACCCTGGGGTGAATTAGACAAGAATGCAAGTACAACAACTTTCTCCATGGCATGAGACTAAATGAAAAGAGGAAAAAAGTCACCCACCTCTGACTCCAGAGAGAGCTGGACATTGTCTGACCTCTTAGAACTGTGTGATTCTGAGAGCTGAATGACAGAGCAGATGAGCTGGGCAATGGCTGTTTTCTTATCGGAATCTACCGTCACATTAAACGAAATCTCTTCACTTAAAATAATTAAAATGTTAGCCTGTATGAAAACATATAGCCAAAGAAGCCTCTTGAAATAGAATAAGAAATAATGAAAAGTTACTGAATTTAATTCATTATTTGGAACCCACCTCCAAATGACATGTCATTTATTTTTCATTTCACAAAATATTTACAAAAGAGTTATTGTTTTAAATGTTTTCTATTGGTCGACTGTTCTTTACATAGTTTGACGTTCGGTATTTCGGACCAATCTAATTGTGGAGCAGTCACGTTTTTCTCTTTAGAAAAAGTTTAGGAAAACAGTCACTTATTACTTCCACTCATCTTTTTTAAAACTGCTTGCAGATAATGTTTTATTTTCTTGTCGTTTGTTATTCCAGAGTGCTTTATAAAACTCCTCCCTGCATGCTTACAGCTGCAAACAGGAAGCAGACATCTTGTGTGCTTGTCAAAAAGAAGTTGACGTCATCACCCTGCAGGAAGTACACGGTAACGCATCGTCCTCATCACAGTCCCAGATGCTTGCGTTAATCGGTTTGGTCAGTCCAGTCCAGTCCATGTAGTGTCTTGCTGAGACTCCGTCTTGTCTATGTGTCCAAATGTCTTTAAGACAAACACAAAACCTGCTCATATGGTATGATAACTCATACAGTATGTCGTATGGCAAATAACGCACGTCATGATCCATAGGTAAATAACTACAAACGAAAGCAGTCAGTCCCTCAGTTGTTTGACGGAAGAATTCAATCCGATGGAAAGCTGGAAGGTGGAATGGGCCTGCTCTCCTATTGTATTTAGATCCAGAAGGAAGGAAAGAGAGAAGGTCCATCATGGGAGTTGATTTACCAAACCCTGGTCTAAGGGAAGTCTCTTGCATTTGACCACCACATGTTCAATGTTAGGGCATATTTTACCCAGAGAAATCCCACTCAGTGGACAGAGGGGGTCCCACACACAGAAGAAAACCTGGAAGAGCAAGTGTGTGTGTGTGCACGTGTGTTCAAGCTGTACAATACATCCCTGAACTCAGCAAGGAGACAAAAGTGCTGCAAAAAAACAGAGCTCTAACAGTAATAAACCCTCCTCTTTACACAGGTACCAGACATACCCATCCCCTGTCGGCAGAGAGAAAATAACAAGAATCATAACACTAATAATAACAGTAAGGCTATTGATGTCACTACGACAGGAAAGGAGATGCCACTAAAATTTCAGTTGAGCCCAAGTGCTTCAGAGCCAACAGTTCAAGAACAGACAAAGATATCATGATCATATACAAGGTCTGCCTATCAAACGGAGAAAACATAGAAAACTGATGTCAACCCTGCCCCCGAACGATGTGTTTGTGTGTGCGAGAGCTTGTGTGTGTAACAATTTTTGAAGAGGACTGTCCACATAGCCTGTAGTCTGTGTGTGTGTGTGTGTGTGTGTGTGTGTGTGTGTGTGTGTGTGTGTGTGTGTCAACATGTGTGTTGGTAAGTGCATCTCCATATGTGTGCGTGTTAACTTGTAGCATAGTGTTCAGTGGGTAGACCTGTAGATGTGTGTGTTCAGTTTGTTTATGTTCTGTACGAGTTTTCCGCTTGCATGGGTGTAGTGTGTGTGTTGGTTTGTTTTGTTCGTGTTCTGTGTGAGTGGTCCGTGTGTGTTGTTTGTGTCCTGTAGGAGTGTTCCGTGTGTATGTGTGTTGTGTGTGTGTGTCGTGTGTGTGTGTATGGGTGTAATGTGTGCGCTCTGTTTGTGTGTGTTCTGTACCAGTGTTGTGTGTGTGTTAACTGGTGACATAGTGCTTAGTAGAGGGCTGTCCATACAGCCCGTAGAAGTCTGTGTGTCGGTGAGTCTGCTGTGCATCTATCCAGTCTCTGACGGCCAGCCCTTGCATGGCTGGAGCTCCGGAGGCCAGGCCAGGAGGAGGGGGGTAGTCCTGGGTGCTTACCCAGGGAAAGGGGCCTGAACGTGGGTAGGGAGGATGGCCACGGTGCCCTGAAACGGAGGGTACCCCAGAGCAATAGCAGTTATCCATGGTACACACCAGAATCTTCCGGCCACCATACTGGGGGAGCACTGCCTGCTGAGAAGAATGGGAGGAGCTTCCACCAGCAGAAGGGAAGTGAGAGGGACTGAACACAGACCCTGAATGGTGATTGGTCAGAGGGCCACTTCCACTTCCTGTTCCGCCACCTTCGTTCATGTGAGAGGGGCCACAGGCACCGAGAGGCTGCTGATTGGAGGATTGTCCCTCCCCGGAGGCGGAGTTCGCGCCCATGTAGGGCTGCTTAGAAGAGGAAGAGGAAGAGGAGGAGTCTTTGAACCCGGAAGCAGTTGTTTTCCCGGTGCTCCCACTGCCTTCTGGGAACGCCGAGGAGTATTTCCGTTTCTCCGCTCCTGAGCTGGAGCCAAGGCCGCTGGGATACGCTGGGATGCTCTGGAGGAAGGAGGAGGGCGGGGTCAGGGGGACTGGGGGAGACAGGTAGAGAAAGGAGACGAGCGGGTGAGAATAAGAAAGGCAACCACATTGATCCTCCAACGCAATCAGATAGGAGTGACAGTTCTGTAAAGACTATTCTTTCCTGTACCTTCCAGTGTTTTCCGTAGGCTCTTCTCTCTCTTTGAGAGTTCAGACAGGAACAGCTTGGAGTTGAGACTGCCCACTTTGTAGGGAGGAAGTGCACTGCCCACGCATGCTTGAGACCTATAAAAACAAAAACATACACCTACATTACAAATCTTGCACCTTTTACAAGAACTACATTTCAAGCACGAGACTTCTGAAATTGTCAAACCTTCAAAATGTGCGCGAGTTAGTCCTCACAGGGAAAAAAACCAGGCCACCATTGTTATATATTTGAATAAATTTTTTACGCATTTTGTTCCTTGAGGAGAGATGTTTGATATGATACATTATATCCTAATTGAGAAATGGCTGATCAAATGTAGCATTATTCATATTTGACATTTAGGCTTTACCAAGATATCCTAGTGGTTCTAGTTCACAATTTGTTTTTAGATTGTTTATCACCAGGAATATAGTCTATGGACCAGGATGAAGTCTTTCCAGGTCCCTTGATATAAATTCCATATTTGGTTTGATTATTCCGAGTGAATACCGTCTGCTGTTGAAGCCCATCAGGACCATGTTGTTGATTGGTTAAAAATATGACAATCAGATTTCGACTTTACCATGTTGGGTGTGTTCTTTGACCAACTAAAGCTTTTCTTCAGGCCTAACCTTACGTCAGCATCGTTTCTGTTGCTGAAAGTAGTGACAGTTCAATAAAGTTCAACAAAAACATTTTTTTTTTTTAAGTTCGCCATTTGAACAACTAGCTTAGCTTAACCATCTCCGATTTCTTTGAACTTTTAATTTTTAGATTGTTAGATTTTTTACTTTTAGCAGAATGGCATTTGGAGGTGAAGAAGTAGCTTTGGTGGCGAATATAGGACTGGGCAGGATCGACTCTCAGCACTGGGCAAGATTTTTTATTGGAACTTAACATAAAGATGGGCTGTACAACCGCGTCATAGAAGTATTTTTAAAAGAGAAAGCAGGATGGACTTCGTTTTCAAATAATGAACAGCTTTGGTGAGTTTGATGGATTTTTATATATTTTTACTAGCAGGGCCTTAGGGATGGGCCGATACCGATACCAGTACTTGGTATCGGGCCCGATACTGGGCATACCGGAAAGTACTCCTACTTGTATTTGTGAAAAAGGCCCGATGCGATACTCCAAGTCGATACTTCCACCACATTTAAGAGCGTTATGCTGGCGTTATGCAAACGTTGCGCTTTACAGATTAGCCATAGATGGCCATAGTTGTAAATCTGATTCACGTAAATGTTTCAATGGAAATGTTCAGCCCTACGCATATATTTGATGATAACGACAGTCTACTTTGTCATTCAGAGACCATGCTTATAAAGCTGTAAAGCTGTCTTTATTGCTATTTAAAAAAGAAAGAAAAGCAATTTAAATGCACCTAAAATGCTAAATCATTCCAAAGACTGAGCCACGTGTTAGCTATTGAAAAAAACTATTTTCCTCAGCAGTTGTCCAGTAGAGTTCAAATGGCAAAATGCAATATCATTTTTCTCATTGCTATTTTCATGTAGCCTAATATTTGTAAAATTATAGGTAAAAAATATTAGAATCCTCAAGGAAATGCGCATATTTAAGTACAGGAACGAATGAAGGATGCAAGTTATTAGGCTATTCGGTGCATACTATAACTGTAGAAAACGGCATGAGGAACGCCCCGGACCTAGCCGCTGAAAGCCACCTTCAGGGAGGAAAGACAAATGTTGGTAGTCTGCAAAACTTCTGGGTAAACAAAATAGTGGTATTTCTGAGTTCTGACATCCTAACGTTAAGAAATATAACTTAAAGGAAATATGATGTAGCCTATTTATATTTTTTATAATATATACAAAAGCCCTAGAATGTCATTGTGAGGTTATTATAACGCGTTTTAATTTCGGGAAGATATTGAAGGCCTAGGTGTAAAATGCACAGCCTGCCACTGCCAGATAATGAGAAGGACAGAGGTTCCTCCTCTGACCCTCTTCTCCAACTGGTTTCAAGAAGCTAAATATGTGCTAATCCTCTGGAGTATTGCCTGTCATTAGGCAGTAGTTATGTAGCCTCGCAAAGCCGCCTGATCCAGAAAGCTTACATTGATATCAGTCTGGTTGTGATCAACAGGCATTCGGTTAGTGCTTTTATGGGCCAATCAGCAGCTTTTAATGAACTATGAGCTGGTTTTAAGTGATGAATACGAGCAGCACATGAAAGTGCATTCGAGAATCTTTCTGATCCAATTCCATTCAATTTCATTTTGCTCACCTTCAATATGGCCAACATTTAAAGGCTGTGACACCTTCATTTAATTGAGTACCGTGAAAAACACTCTACAACCAAACAGTTTGTCTTTAAAATAATGCACTGCTTTTTCAACAAAACCATTTTTTTTATTTAGGGCAACATTTTTAGACATTCTATAACTGCAGTTAAACTACAGAAATTCTAATTCACGCCTTCCAATTTCTAAGGCCCAACCCCCTTCGACCTTCTCTCATTGGCCCAACCCCTTTTGTCCTTCTCTCATTGGCCCAACCCCCTTTGACCTTCTCTCATTGGCCGCTGCACGACAAGTGAAGGTTGGCCGAAGATCGATCACATTCTTCCTCTGAGCGCCAAGCCGGTCCGTTTTGAATCATAGTGCTCATTCAACGTGGAAACGTTTAGTTGATACACTTGTGGGAGTTTACACCTTCGTCAACTATAGAACCACGATTGATGTCTCGGTGCTAGACCTACACAGGCTGTAACTAAAGTACACCCCTGTTCGACTATCCACCCCACCGCCCCGGGCAGTGCTGTACCGATATAATGACCTTGGGCATCATGGGAACGTTGCCACAAGAATAGGAACCCTGAAAATACGAGGCAGCGACTAAGACCATGGTGCCATGCTCTGGTGAAATCATGGCTCTTTTAATAAACACATGACAAAGTGTCTTATGTAGAGGGTGTGTGATAGCCAGTGTCGCACCTTTCCATGAGGATCTTGACAGGCTTGGTGTTCTTCATAAAGCCAAGCTCCTCAGCCTTCCCGAAGGCTGTATGGACTGAGCTGAGCAGCTTCTGGGCCTCATGTCTCTGCTCCCCAAGAGCCAGAACTTGACCGGCGTTCTCCTGGCAGAACCTGGAATGCGCCCGCTCTAGAACCTCAAGCGTGCGGGACAGGTCCTCCTCCAGGAACTGCTGCATCCGCTGGTACTGCACGCGTACCTCCTCTTTCAGCTCACAAACTCTGTCCTGCAGAGGGGAACACACGCCGTTAGACACACGGTGCTGGTGTACGTGTGTACGCGTGGCCTGCAATTGCTGGTTCAGAAAGAATAGGAGAGACTGAGCCAGAGTGAGTTGGACAGAGACCAGACGTACCTCCACCACACACTTGTCAGAGTCCAGTTTACAGAGCTGCTCATCGATGTCCTGGACTCTCTCCTCCACCCGGTCTTGTTGATGCAACAGGTTTTGCTGTGAGAGAAGAGAGAGAAATGTTCATAGTTGTGTTCGAACATGCATCAGGCTTCTGGCGAGCTGAACCCTTTTGTGGCCATCTAACAAGCACTTCCTCTGAAGGGATGACAGGGGGGTGAGGGGGCTGTCATAGCAACCAAAAACTATTTTCTGGTTGCATTTGTGAGTAAAAAATGCTAAATGAAATTCTAAAAGAGGGTGGGCAGACAAAGATACAGTTCTTCTCATCTTCCCTGTCGTGTATATATATTCCACCCGAGTGAAACTAGATTTGTTGGACATTTCTGGGATATTGTATTTCAGCTCATTTGGTGTTTATATTTTTTTTCCACCTAGCTAGCTTTACATTCACACTTAGGCTTCTCTGTTTGCAACTCTGCTTGCTTGTTGTCTTTGCGGATGCGGATAACTGAACTCTTCACTGAAAAAATGCTTAACTTTCAATTCGCGGCCAAGTGGATCCACAACTAAATGTGTTAGCATTCCAAATTAATGTGACCCTGTATATTCAGCAGGCTATGGGGTCAAATAGGCAGTGAATTACTATACATTTCATCAATTATTAATGTCACCACCCCTTAACAAATATAGGCTGCTATCAATAATATAACTGTATGGTTATACAAAAACATTTCACAGTTTATTTACAAATATATGTTGTTACTAAATATGTAATATCGGGGGTGGTTAAGGGCCCTATCAAACCAATTTAATTTTTTGGCCAATTCCATTTTATTTTTTCCAAATTCTGCGATTTCCTTTTTATTTTTGTGATTCCACTTTTTATCTTAAACCTCCCTATAAACACCCTGGGCCAGTGATTCCCAACGTTTTTTGTTTACATATCCTAGTAATGTACCCATGGTTGGCATGACACTGACTTTGTTTACGGCATAACAGAAGAGTCTAGCGAATATAAAAAACTAAACGAGTAGACAGCCAAAGTAATATTTCCTCAAAAATCGAGTTAAAGGGGAACAATGTAAAATATCTGTATTTATAATCATTTTTTCACAAAGTTGTATGAAGCGCATACGTGTGGACAAAGCCATAACCTTCCATAGCACTCGTGCTAGCTCAACCCTGCTGAGAGCTACCTGATGAGTGAGACAGTCAAAGAATTACTTCAAGTGACTTAGGAACGTAGAAAAAATGATAAGATATTCGTAATTGTTCCCCTTTAAGTATTAGTGTAGGCTACTACCTAGTCATACGAATAAGTGAATGATATGGAGAAAAACAAACATCTGTTCCAAAGATTTAGAATGGAGTAAATACCACTGTTAGATATTTACAGCTATCAAGTGTATTGCAAAGTTTTAACTATTTTCAGATTATATAAAAACCTTGCCTTATTTCCCCATTTTTTTAATTCCATGTTAAAATCTGGATTCTGCAATTCTCTCTGCAACGCAGAAATCACAGAGTCCTACTGGTAAAATTTGAATTTAGCACATAACAAAACTCATCATAAAATACAGTGAATTGACCTATCAACCTTAAACGAATTGACACATTGAGTGCAGAATTCTGATTTCATTAGACCTTAAAGGACAATTTTATCTTGCAGGTCAGTCACTTCAGATCAACCCTTGTCCTAGAGCGCTAACATCCAGCAGGTTTTCAATGCAACCACACATATTGTAGCCTCATTCAACTTATCAACCAGCACATTTTTTTAAATCAGGTGTGCTAGATTAGGGTTGGAGTGATGACAATCAGGACAGTAGCTCTCCAGCACCAGGGTTGGAAACCACTATTCCAGAAAATACACTGCCCTAGAAATGAACCTGCCTATAAGGTCAGCCTCAATCATAAGATCAGTAGTCAAACATTAGTCAAAGTCAAAGACTTACTCAGATTTATAAGAATTACCTTGCCTCATACATAAGGAATCCCCAAACCTCCCACTTCCAGTGAAAGATAATAGGATGGAAATAGAAACATTTGGTTTCCTGTGGTTAAAGGATTTTACCCATTTCCCTGTGCCTAGAGCATCTGCATGTAGAGTAGTGGTCTGTGGTCTAAATAAACTGACTGCTGATGTACTCCGGCTCAGAGCAGATGCCCGTCACTGGCATGGATTTGGGGGGTTGTGAAGTGGACCTTCTGGGCAACTGGGTTAGATGGCACATCTGTCATTTCCACCTAACGTCTTTTCCACCAGCACCCCAGTATGCAAGGCTATATGGAGAGGCAGGTCAATCCTGCCCTGGGGAAATGGTGCGTAGCTGGATGCTACAGAGGGGAGGTTCGGTGGACCATCTTTATCCCTCCAACAGTCAACCGTCACAGTACATTAGCCCCAGGCCCCCAGAGTCGCTTATCACATATGGAGACGGCAGGGACCATCACCAGATTGGAATTCACACTGTAGGTTGCTTTTGGAAATAATGAATGTCCTTCTAGCCTTTCCCAGGGTCCAACATTAACGAAGGTCCACTGGCCTCAGGCCAGTACAAACATGTTGGCCCAGTCGATCTCTTCAATAACTGGCTCAAGCCAGCTCATCAGTCCCTGGTCTTTCGGTAAACTTAAACACATTATTGCATTCCACTTTAACATACCTGCTCCATTGTTGTTGACCATGAAAGACTACACATGGAAAGTGTGGCTTTTTGCCTGTTGGCATTTTAGCCGTTTACTCAAGCAGCGCCACATTGTGGCAAAGTATTGGTCACAACTAGGCATGTCGCAATATGCAATAAAACAATTAATCGTATGATAAATAAAAATGAGCTCAATCATTTTTATGGACGCAATGATTTCCATTTGCATGCTTGTTTTCCTCGTCTCTCTCTCTACCAAAGAGATTTTATTGTTTTGGTTTTGTGTGCTTTTTAATTTCCATGTTTTTGATTGTGTTTGGTTTCTATTCCAGTGCATTTTTTGTTAACAGAGACTGAGCATTAAAAGAAAATTGAAAATTGAAAATGAAAATTGTCTCAAAACAACGCAATAATTTCTGGGACAATTTATTGTCCAGCAAAAATTGTTATTGTGACAGGCCTAGTCACAGCTTCTGAAGAACTGAAAGGGAGCTCACAAAGGACACGCAAGCTGTCATGGGGAAAAGAACCCCTGGCTGGATCTCCTCGCCATGGTAATTTACTTTGGGAAAAGGAATTTAGAGAAGTGAACCTTAATTTCTCAACATCACAAATGCAACCTACTAACACCATAAGCACTGGTCTTGGCGAGCCTAGCTATAACCGTACAGTTTCATATTTATTTTGGACCACAGTGGATTTAATGGTACGTAGTCTAATTTTGAGATCAATAAATCTTTTTAAAATGGCAATTTAGAAAGAAAAATGTAAGCAGTAAATATAATACAAAGTGATTACTTACATGGCTGAGTTACATAACATGGCCTATATATATATACTAGGGATGCTCATTTTGACCGTTTAACCGTTAACCGAAAATAAAACATTTGACCGGTTAATACTATCAGTTAAACGGTTAAGAAGTTTTTTTTAATTTTTTACGTATATATAGCCTATATTAGTTAAATCACGTGGCGCGTTGACACGCGCAACCAGAGCCTGGCGCTTCGTTTTGAAAGGTGGGGAGATATAGGTAAT
>JACXGM010022184.1:0-16859 GCA_016801145.1 Umbra pygmaea | reverse complement strand
CCTATGATTATGAAAGAAAAAGCAAGTAGACTTAGTAAGCTGTAAGTCAATCTTTACAATTATACATACAACTCACGTATTCAGTGTTTATGCACAGATTGGCAAAGCTATGAATACGACATATTGCTACATTCAAATCGCAACATTGTTGCGTTTGTATAACTTGCCAGCTAAATATAATTAACGTATTACACATAATGTAATTGCAATCTATTACATATACATAAGTAGGTATTGTTACAGCTGCACAATTTGGTGTCATTTTGGTTTCACGGAAGCATAATCTTTGTATTCAACCGTAACTAACGCATACACTTGATGCAGAAATAGCATAACATTGCTAGTATGGTAGCACTGCTAGCTAGCTAGCTAGCTTATCAAAACACAGAGGTTCAGAATACAAATATTTACCTTATGTGAAAACTTTGACTCTGTAAACCGACGTCTTACATGGTGTGCCAGCCAAGACAAGAATAAATAAAACGTTGGTACTGTAACCTACGCCGTATATTTGATGGTATAAAACAGCTTAAACGGCATCTTTTCAGTTTCGATTTCCTGCCCTCTCTAACCGGTAGGCGTGGCCTGGGAGTGGCCTCGTTGAGCAGCAAAGCAAGTGCATTCTGGGAGTTGTTGGCTTTCATTCTATGCGCCAAAATTAAATTTTCTGGCTTTTCTCAAACTAGAAGGCTCCAACCTATAGACATTTTTAAGTTTCTAATACATAAATTACCCAATTTAAATATATATTCATCTCTCCAGCGGTGAAGTATTCCTTTAAGTTTAGCTCAAGGGACTACCAACAAAGCCGGATCCATAGACCTTAAGCGTCGGGATAGAGTGTAAAGATGAAGCAGTTCGGAGAGATAGAAGTTATTTAGAGATTTAAAAACAAGGAGTAGAATTTTAATTAATCTTAATTTAATCTATTCTCTGTCGAATTGACAGCCAGTGTAAAGATTTGAGGATCGGTGAGATATGGTCATATTTCCGACATTTATGGATCAGTCTGGCCGCTGCATTTTGTACTAATTGGAGACGGGCGATTTGGGCACTTGATATACCACAATATAAAGAATTGCAGTAATCTAGCCGATATGTAATAAATGCATGAACAGCCATTTTTAGAGTTTTTGGATTGAGAAAGCCTCTAATTTTAGATAGTAATCAAAGTTGGAAGAAACTAGAGCTGATTACAGATGAAATGTGTTTATCAAATTTTGGGTACTGGTCAAAAAGAACACCCAAGTTCCGTTCTTCAGTGGATAATTAACATTAGTTAGCTAGCCAGATTGCACATTGCTCACCAAGGGAAGTGGTAAATAAGTTATGCAGACCCTATAGTGGATAAAAATATATATATGTAACATTACAATCGTATACAGTAGATATGCCAAACAGTCTGGCTGGCGATCGGTTTTTAACCATATTTTCGTGATATTGCATGTAATGGAAATGTTAGCTTAAAATCAAAGCCTGATATAGCTAACGTTATAGTGCAAGTTTATAAACCCTTTTCGCATGGGATTGGTATCATTTTGGGAACACGTGTGATTTAGAAATTGTCCCCTCACAGGAGTTTCTTGTAGCGCATCTGCACGGGACTCAAGCGGAGACTGCTTTAACTCAGACACTGTCACTTTTATTTGAATATACTGAAATGTATGTACCCCGAGAGTTGGGAAACTTTACCTGGAGGCACACATGGAAAAATCTATTTCCATGTGTGCATTTTAATCATTTTCATTGCAGATGCATACAATACAGCAGATGTGGTGCCTTAGGGTAAATTGATAATATACACACCTTCTGGATGAGAGATCTAAATGCACAACATGAATGACATTTCTTTCCAAACAGATTTCCTTCTGATGCCAGGCTGATGCAATGGTTGGTGAACATGAGGAGAGACACCAGAAAATGGAGCCCCAAAAAGTCACGTCTGTGCAGTTCCTACTTTGAGGAAGATCAGTTTTTCACAGACAAGAAAGTCATTAACTTTAATGCATTATTTGTACTTTTTACTTATTTGTAGTGGTGTAAGTTTCTGCAATACAAAACAACAAGGAGTACCAAAACAGTGTGTGGAATCGTGGATAACAACATTTAATGACATCATCAGTCACCCAACACAATGTTTGTGATAATGGTGTCAAATGTTTAATTTCCACCAAAATAATTTCATTACAACTGAGAGAAATTGGTGTAATTGCAAGTGTATTACAGTCATATACAAAAGTTTGGTACCCCTGACAATTTTCATTTATAAATCGGTGTGGATCAGGAATTTCATTTTGGAAATTGTCAGGGGTGCCTAAACGTTTGCATTGTCATTTTGGCTTCATTGCTCTGATGTAAATGTTTTTGTATATACAAATATGTTTTGAATACTTGAATAACCACTATTAAAAGTCTGTACTTTATTTTTCAAAAAAATACAGCCCAAAAGTCTGTGGCTCCTCCCTCACTACTCCCTATCGTCTAAATTCTTCACATCCGCAACCAAGATGTCTGTGCCCGTAACGGCAAATTCGGTGACCCAAATCAGATTTTAACAAACCAAAGGGTGACGTCACACATGGCTCCATCCATTAATTATACAATCTATGGTTCAGACACAGACTGTTTCCTTCTTCATCCCAAAAGACCTTTTGGATCTTGTAACATTCTAACTACCTGAAATTCATGTCTGCTGAAGAGCGCTCACTGTAAGATGTGATCAGCCAAATTCATCTCCCAAAGAGTGGCATGTCAATGACGTTCTCTACTTTGAAACAATGCATCTTGGATCACTGTAATTCAGAGCAGGCAAAACGGTTGAGCACGGTGTGAACCTTTCTGGCTGTTTTTTTGTTTTGTTTTTGTCTTTTAGAATAGGTAATATTGGACAATTGCCTTAATCTTTGTTCAGGATAGGGCTCATGATGAAACTGACATGACTGATTGAGTTCGTTAACATATTTAGTCATGTTTCATCCAGCCCTAAATCACATGAAATACGTTCTGAGGGAACTATTTTGTAAAACCGAAATATGTCAAATATAAACGTATGAGAGGGTCAATTACGTTTGTAGGGAACTTAAGTGAACACTCAAATAACGTTAAATATGAACATATGAAGATCATGACGTAGCATGTAAATAGCTTAGTTTTTGCTAGGGTGGAGGTCGGGGATGGTGGATGGGCGTATAAATCCGCGACTTGCATGTCAGTGTTCGCAAGTTCAAATCCAGACCGCCACTTTGTGTGTGTTTTGTTCTACATTGCTTGCGTCATGCAGACAACATGATTATTGTTTTTTGTAATGTTAACTCTAACCTTAATTCTAACCCTAACCTCAGTAACGTCATATCTTAACCGTTAGTAATCTCATGCCTAACCTTAACCATTAGTATCCTCCTACCTAACCTTAACTGTGAATGTTGCAATATAATTTCGAAAGCTATGGAATGTGTGGAATGTTTTCGCATAAATCCCCTAAACGAAATGTACCGTAGCAACGTAATTGAAGTACAAATATAGCCTAATAATGAAACGTGCAGTTCAAAAGTAAAAACCCTAAATATGTTGGCATATAACGTAATTCAGGTTTTTAAAATGTTTCCTGAGAACGTAATTTAGGAGAAATTCTGAGATGTATGGTTGGTTTCATCTATGTACCGTACAGCTTGTAGGCCTAATGCTGCTATTATTGGGCTTTCAATTGCTTTAACCAAAGGGACACTGTTTTAATACAGTATAAAAATATTTTTTTTCGTTCTGGCACAGACTGACTGGTTTCCTTCAACAATTTGCTAATCCATGCTTATGTTCCTCAACATATCAAAAAATAGAAAATGGATGGATGAAGTTTTTGATAATAATGACTTCCTCTGAAGAATAAGGAAGTGTGCTTTATGTTGGTGTTCATGATAAACTAAAGTGGCCATCTTAAAGGAGAATTCCAGCTTTTGGCATGCATTGAGTTAGAAATAGGCCTTTAAGCTTCTGTACTTAATGTACTGTATTTTTATTTTTTAAAGTGAGCAACCTTAAACGTACACTATGTAGTTTTTGGCCGCTAGTGGTCTCTCAATCAAAACATTAGCAAAATATGTACTTGGATGACGTCAGGAAGTAGGGTGGGATCACAGGTTTTGTTATCGTCGTCAATGAAAACATTCCAATCTAGCGTCTCCGGCAGAAAAAATGTTCACTGACAAAGTAATGTATTGTTAAAAATATTATAACTTTATTCACGTTATGTTTGGTGGTTCCCTGAAAATTAGAGCAACTAGAGCAGTCAAAGGTTATATGACACCATAGACGGAAGACAAAATGAAACGTCCCATGTCTTCGAATTATATTACAAATATCTCTGGGTTTGAAAGTTGGTGGAAACAGTTAGGATAATGTAAGTACACAACTAAGAAATATATATAATATAGGTATAGTGATGTTTGCTTTATTAATCCAAAGTACGTCTTTTGTTATTGTTTTGGAAAACTACATATTGTACCTTTAAATGCACAAATCTCAGACATTTGAAGTGTTAAAATGTTTTGTGATTCAGTTTTCAGTAGTTGAAACTGTTGCATGAAGACAATGTTTATTATTTGGAAAGACAAAATGGATTGCACATATAAAATGTGCATGGCATTTTTGTTTTATTTGAATATATAGAGTGTAGAGGGCTATTTGGTACCTCCTCCTATTTTTTTAATCATTTGATTGAAAAATAAATTGACATGATCTATTATCTCCTGTGTCTGACAATATTTTTTCAAGTAAAGCTTACCTTCCCTGAATAAGTAATGGTTAATAAGTCATATTGTTCAATTATTAATAACAATTATTAGGTATTAAGTGCTTACAAACTAGAGTTAATATTACCTACTTTTTGTAAGTAATCAGTTGTATAAAGTGTTGATAAATGTTAGGTAGACTTTAGTAATTTCCATTAGTGTATCACAGTTGTAAAATGTAGGTATGCTTTACTTTAAACATGTGGCGAAATCTACCCAAACAAACAGAGTGCAAATTGTTACCTCACATTTATTGAGTAGATTCTATAGGTTGTTTTTAATAGTGTGCCCCCGGGCTGCCTGGGGATGTCTACAATGGCCCTTTGGCAGATAATGTTTCGGCCCCGATGTCTGCAGGGATGCAAACGGCGCGCTTTTCGGCGCCTCTCGCTTTTTTCAATTCAGTTTGGGTGACTTATGTGAATCGTGCAGATCTGAAGAGTTTTTTGATGTGGGGTGGGGGGTCTGAGAGGGTCTGATTATAATTTCACCAACAGTAATTCTGGATTGCCTCCACCAAACAAGTAAATAGGAAATAAGCAAATCAGAACACTGAGTGCCAAAACAGCAGTATGCGCGCAAGCGTGAACCACTAGTGTTTCTTGCTGCGTATCATTTACTGTCTATGGTGACTGCCACTGCAAAAAAATCCTCCCTGAGACCAGAGTTCGGCGTCGCGCCTCCCGTACTGGCAACTGGTGAGATCAATGGAGGTTATTAGCGTTTTGGTTTATAATGTTATAAAATCTACTAGTCACGTAATTTATTAAACATTTCAACTAGGCCTAGATGTTCGTTGGTACGTCATACATTTTAATATTACATTCCCGACTTGGCTACCGTCGGCTATCTTGTACAGTAATATTAAAGTACAGTATAGCCTAGCCTACCATTTTACCAATGTTTTTGTTAATGCTAGATTAGGGTTTGTGCTAGTTTAAGACTAGCAGTTTACTGACCTGGTACCGCTCTGACTCCGAAAGCTTCTCTCTCGGTAATGTGTCTGTAGTCTCTGCGTTTTCACTGATGCCACCGGGAAGCATTTAAATGAAAGTAATTAAGTGACAAACCACATTATTTTCAAATGGTGCATAGCCCTTATGGTTTATATCTGAAAATATTGCCCTTGACTTTGTTTGCTGTTGGTTAGCTAACATTGCGTCAACATTACTTCCGATAGCCTATCTTTTTTCTTCATATCTGTGTCTTCGATTTTCTCATAGTAACGTTTAGTTTTTGCGATCCCACGTTACCATATCTTAAGCTATGAAAGTCGAGAAACTGGTGAGTGGGCTTAGCTGATCAACAGCCAGTTTTGCTATTTTTAAGGAGGTCCTTTTTATCATTTAAATTGACGCAAATAGACTGCTGAAGATCATTTTTAAGTAGGCTTGCGCAGGGCAATGCCACTGATGGACCCATAAACATTGTACATTTTATGGTAGGGATGGGCCGATACCACTTTTTGTGGAACGAGTACAAGTTGCCTACAGAGTATTTAATTTTGGGTAGCCTACTTGCCGATGCGAGTAACGATAGGAGTACTTTTAAGAAGTATGCGAAATGTCACATTTATCAAACTAAAATATGCTATTTCTTAGATGTTGATCAGCCAATTCAAATATAGAAAAGTATGTTCCTACATATCCAGAAGAACATCATTTACATTGCAGATAAAGAATGTGTAATATTTATTAGATGTCAACAGTGGTGGTGCGTGGCAATTTTTACTGAGGAAGCCAGTAAGGTTTGTATGTAAATCATATTTATATTGCCTTACATAGGCGCCAATTTATGTTTTCTTCCGTGGGTGCTCACGGGCGTGCACACCCTTTAAATAGTAAAGAAGTCAAAAATGTTCGCATTTCAGAAATCAGAACCTTAGGAAATGGACAGCGGCCGACACAAACACACACGCCTATTAACTTGATAATAAAGCCAGCTATCTTTCAATTCAGGACAGCAACACTTCTCACAAATACAGATAGGATTGGAGATTAAAAGTTTACCTGACACGTAACCGCGATCAGCTTTGTGGGAAATTAGGAATCAATGCCACCGCTCCACTCAGCAACAACTGAGATGTTAATTTTAAATGAATGTAGCCTAACGGCAGTCTGGCTCACTACGTGGGTGCTCGAGCTCCGGAGCCCCTTATGATAACATAATGACTGTTGAAAACGAATTCCTGAAGTCGAAGAGTATTCTGATCAATAGACTGATCAAATGCTGAAATTATGTCATTCTGAATTGTCTTTGACATACACGTAAATGTAGTAGCTCATGCTAGGTGGTTTACTACGGTGTTATCAAACTCGGTGAAAGCTTGCACTAGCTAGCTGCACAAACTTCCCCTTGTTGCCGGAGCTGCTAGCTGACTGTAGTAGCTCGCTGATGACTCGTTGTGTGTCTGAGGCATGTGATTGGTGAGAAGCCAGGTTCAACTTGGCCTCCCTTGGTTTTTTCTTTACGATGACTTGACCATTCAATGTCGAGCTCGGTAAAACCTAGCCTAATTCTGATTGGCTGAACATGTCGTTTTTTTTCTCCAATGGAGGCCAGGAAAAGCTGGCCTCCCTTGGTGAAAAAAAATAACATTTTAAGCGTTTCGAGCATTTAAATGCATTACTGCCCACTAGACAGAGCACAGACAGGACTGCACCACCCACACAGTGGCAGAGGGGCGCTGTTTCGCTCTACCAGCTATAGAAGAAAATAACAATGGAATGTTTTGACAAGGGAAATTGCTAAATCAGTAAAAAAACAACCGTCCATTTATAATTCCTACAGTGAATTTATTTTAAATTATGTTTTATATTTTTATGAGCCAGGCTTCCTTTGGCCTCCTACAGAAACCGCCAATGGATGTCAATGGTTTACGTCTCCTTCCCTAATTAGCTAAAGTGAGAGAAACACATTTGTAAACGCGAACGCAAAAGCCGTTTGTGTTCGAATTTGCCCTAAGCATTGCAGAGATTTTGTGTAAGATGAGAATGTCTGATTGAAATGACTTTCTCTAAAACAGGGATAATGACCTAATGATACATTATTCTGTTAAGGTGTTTGATTATAAATCTGTACACAATTACTGTATATCACTGTAATCTATTGAACAAAATATAAATAGGCTACATTGTATTTTCTTTAAGATATATTTCTTAACGTTAGTATGTCAGTATGGAAAGCCATTTTTGTCGCTATGAAATAAGTCCTGAAATAAATAAATGACACAATAAATATATACATATTTAAATATAAATATATAAACACAGTCCAATAAAATAAATAAATTGTTTTTTTATTTCATAATGGTGTTTTTCTAAGGAAACCTTTTATTTATTTCAGTGGACTTTTATTTCATAATTCAACATTTATTTATTTCAAGGCACTCCATTTTAATAATGACAAATTTCATAATATCCATTTGTTATATTCAAATGAATGGGGCGTGGTTATCTCACAGATTCAAACACACAGCACCCCTATGTTTGACCATTGAAATACTCGGGCGGATAAGTGATCTTGAAAATATACATAGATTTCAAAGTTTTAAATAGTTTGAGAGCGATTGAGCTCTGTGTTTGTATGGAAGATGTCATAAGCTTATGAAGATATGCTCGCTACCTATGTGTTATCTGGTCTATCAACCCGAGAATTTGCGGAACTGTTTGGTGTCACAAAGCATGATTCAGAGGAGATCGATTTATTAACCTGAGAAATCGGTGATCTGTTTGTTGTGTTACCCAGCACAATTCAGAGGAGATCTCTAAATCGTGCTTTGTGATACACCAAACAGATACGCGATTTCTAAGGTTGATTGACCAGACAACACAAAGAAAAACACAAGAAAAACACTGCTCAATCGGTCTCAAACGAATTAAAACTTTGATATATATGTACATATTATATATATGTACATATTTTGAAGATCACTTATCCGCCCAAGTTTTTCAATAAAGTCTTAAATACGGGTGCTGTTGATTTGGTTTGAATCTGTGAGATAACCACGCCCCATTCATTTGAATATAACAAATGGATATTATTAAATGTGCCATTATGAAATAAGAGTGCCTTGAAATAAATAAATGTGGAATTATGAAATAAAATTCCCCTGAAATAAACAAAAGGTTTCCTTTGAAAAACACCATTATGCATTAAAAAACAATTTATTTATTTTATTGGACTGCGTTTATATATTTATATTTAAATATTTATATATTTATTGTGTCATTTATTTATTTCAGGACTTATTTCATAGCCATATTTATTTATTAAATATTGACAAAAATGGCTTTCCATATGTCAGAACTCAGAAATACCACTATTTTGTTCACCCAGAAGTGTTGCAAACTACTGATATTTGGCTTTCCTTCCTGAAGGTGGCTTTCAGAGGCTAGGTCCGGGGCGTTCCTCATGCCGTTTTGTACAGTTACTGTATGCACGAATAGCCTAATAACTTGCGTCCTTCCCTTCGTTCCTGTAGCCTATTTAAATTTGCGCATTTCCTTCTTGAAGATTCTAATATTTTTTACCTATAATTTTACAAATATTAGGCTACATGAAAATAGCAATGAGAAAAACTATTTCATATTTCGCCATTTGAACTCTATTGAAAACTGCTGAGGAAAATCTTTTCTTTATAGCTAACGCGTGGCTTAATTTTTTTGGAATGATTATACATTTTAGGCGGTGATTTTGCATGCAACCTTATTGCAGGGAAGCATTATCGCATTTAAATAGCTTTTCTTTCTATTTTAAATAGCAATAAATACAGTTGTACTGCTTATAAGCATGGTCTCTGAATGAGGAAGTAGACTGTCATTGTCATCAATATGAAATTTATGCATAGGGCTGCAATAGCTAAATTTCCATTGAAAAATTTACGTGAATCAGATTACAAATATTGCCATCTATAGCTAATCTGTAAAGCATAACGCTCTTAATTGTGGAGGAAGTATCTGCTTGACGTCTCGGGCCTTTTTCACACAAGTACAAGTACTTATGCCCAGTTTCGGGCCTGATACCAAGTACTAATACCATCCCTATTTTATGGCAACCCCAGAGTGGGCGTGAAATATTGGTGCATATAAACAAGACATTGTGGAAAGGGGCAGAGTGAACTATTTACCCTCCGTTATGATAGAGTTTTGCTAAAATATTAAACTCTGTATTCATTTGTAAAATGAGGGAAATTGAGGAAAGTGAGGCACTTCTTGTGCAGCAGATGGATAGAGGCTGTAAAAGCAGTTGGAATTGGTCTTGGCTGAAACTACAATCAAGGTCTATGCAGTCAAACACACATTTATACAATCTAACTTTTTTAAGAAAATTGAAAAAGATATCAAACATATTTATAGGAAATTGAATGCAGCCAGACAGAAGGCCCTGGATACGTTGCAGGAGGTGGCCAGGAAGAAGAGTTTGTTTTGGAACATAAAATGAAATTGAATATTCCAAATTAGTGTTGTGGATTTTGATTTTGAGAATTTCATTTTACTCTGGGGTGGGCTGGGGATGGCACAGATCAAAAAGTCTAGTGTTAAATTAACTCTCTGTGTTTATATAGGTCCAGTTGACCTACATAACCACTGAGAGTGTTAATTTAACACTAGACTTTTTGCTGTGCAGGGGTAGGTGGATATTTGCCACGGGGCGAGGGCTTCGATTAGCTCTCTCTTTTTTGACCATACATGTGTTTGCATCCCTGTGTCTGGATTTTGCCAGAGTCTCTTCCTCTTTCTCCACTCCCTCTTCCCCAGTCACGTCGTCATTCTCCTATCCCTCTTACCTGTCTCTTCCTCGTTCTCCTCTCCCTCTTCCTCCGTCTCTTCGTCGTTCTCCTCTCCCTCTTCCCCAGTCTCTTCCTCAATCCCCTCTCCCCATCTCCTCTTTGTCTTCTCCTTCTCCTTGGTCCTTCAGCATCCATTTTCGCAATAGCCTCCTGACAGGTGCTCATACCTGAGTTCTATGTATAGTGCTACACAGTGGTGGGCCGTCAGGCCTTCTCTGCAGGCCCAAAGATAGTCCGAATCAGACATTTATTTTTGCACTTCTTTAATATATTTTTTCATTAACTATATATATTTTACAAAGTTAATTTCAATTAGTCTATAAGGTAATTTCATTGCTACAGTACGCTCTGTTCAGTTGACATGCTTTTAGTGTACCTCATATCCAACAAGATTTTTTCATCTGTGTTGTCTCCGGGTAGACTGGGGCATTCAGAATTCCAAGTGAATACGTCTGCTGTTGAAGCCCATCAGGACCATGTTGTTGATTGTCATATTTTTAACCAATCAGATTTTGACTTTACCATGTTGGGTGTGTTCTTTGACCAACTAAAGTGTTTCTACAAGCCTAGCCTTACGTCAGCATCAGTTCTGTTGCTGATAGAGGAGTGGCAGTTCAATAAAGTTAAATAAAAAAATGGGTAACACTTTACATTAAGTTTACATTCATTAGCTATAATAACATAGTAATTCATGTGTGGGTACTAATAAATAACATGTCAATAACATGTAATTACTATGTAATGACATTGTAATTACGGTTTAGCGGTATCAGTTATTACACAATTGGAACAGAGACATGTAATTACAAACCAAATTGTTCCACATGTGTAATTACTAATGATTTATTTTTCCATAATTACATGGTGTGTATTTACATGTGTAACTACATTGTATTGTACATTCAAAATGAATGTAATAAAAACAAGTAAACCTATTGTTGTTCCTTGTCTTTTGAACACCCAATATTTTTTTAAACATTTCACTTACATCATAAATATGATGATGGGGATCAATAAATCCCTTTGCATAGTACATATTACTTATGTTGTATTTCATTTAAAACTTTAACACATAGTTAAATTAATATCAACCTCAAATATGTTGCTCTACAATCCAGTAAGATTGTTGAAGATAATGATAGGGTGTGCCTTGCTTAGTGTCCTAGGCTAACATACTTTGGTAATACGAACCTATGAAGTTACATGTAACAATGTTAAACTTTAAAATGCTTTTGTAACAGTTTCACATTGTACACAAGTGTAATTACAATCCATGTTAGTTAGACATGTAATTACACACCATGTAATGACAGACAAAGAAATCATTAGTAATTACATGTCTTTTTATACAAATGTGGAACAATCTGGTTTGTAGTTGCATGTCTTTGTTGCAATTGCGTAATAACTGATACCATTAAACCCTAATCACATAGTAATTACATGTTAATTATATATTATTCAGTAGTACCTACCATGTTATTAACTCATTAATTACTATGATATTATAGCTAAGAAATGTAGACTTAAAGTGTTACCAAAAAATGTAAAAAAAAGTTTGCCATTCAAACAAGAACTAGCTTACACCAGTCTCAGATTTCTTTAAACTTCCAATTTTTAGATTGTTAGATTTTTTTACTTTAAGCAGTAGATGGAGGTGAAGAAGTAGCTTTCGTGGCAAATATAGGACTGGGCAGGATCGACTTTCAGCACTGGGCAAGATTTTTTTTGGAACTTAATGCAAAGGTGTGCTGTACAACCGCGTCATAGAAGTCTTTTTAAAAAAGAAAGGAGGACGGACTTCGTTTTCAAATAATGAGCAGCTTTTGTGAGTTTGATGGATTTGTATATATTTTTACTAGCAGGGCCTTAACGGTTCTTCTTAGTGCATGTACTGTATTTGTATTCAAGCAGGGGGAGATAAACAGACACACTTCATACTGGCGCAAGGCCTGTTAATACCTGTAAATTATTACTGCTTGCTTGTTTTAGATCACTACTGGTGTGAAGCATGTTCAGATCGTGTATATATATATAAGGTCTATGGTTCAAATTCAGTGGTCTAGCGGGCTGTGCCTTTGAGTGTGCGTGGTAAACCTGTATGTGCGTTTAATCCACAGCATGTCTGCAATCTCTGGGGAACTCTGTTGAATCCTGATTGTTCCTTCTGGCATTTTTGCATGTTTGTGGTGTTGTGACTGGGTGTTGTAAGTTAAATCTTGTTTAATTGGTTAGGACATTGATTTCTGGCTATCCGATGGCTACAGTATTTGTAATGAGACATCCTGTCATAGTGCGTAATAGTGGTACATTCTTATGGTTTCAGTCATGTCAGGTCAATTAGTGTATTGTAACTCTCATAGGTGTTGTGCCTTGTGTTAAATAACCTTTATTGAGTGGAATAAACTTATCTACACTATGAATATGGGGTGGTTATGCTGAATGAGAATAACCTATAGCCCTAGAATGTCATTGTGAGGTTATTATAATGCGTTTTAATTTCGGGAAGATGGTGAAGGTGTAAAATGCACGGCCCGCCACTGGTGCTACATGTGTCATTGATTGGTGTGCAATTAGCGGTTAAGTATTTTACTGTCTGTGCAGGGGTGTTGCTTATGTCGTGTGTGTTTTGATTATTGAATGGACGTGCTGACTGCACAGTGTTCCATAATTGGCCAACGTGTGTAACATGCCAACACTCTGTGTAGTGTTTTGCACCATATGTTGCAGAATTGTTTACAGTGCCATGCCCACAATGTGTTTATTCGTTTGGTGCCTGTGTGTACGACATGCATGCAAACGGTACAGTTTTGACGGTTTGGTCTCTGCATAAACTTTTAGTGTTTTAGCAATCGGAAAAACTGTAATTGAATGAAATCACCACTATGCTAATAACACGTCGGCATTAGCCTATTAACGGAAGAGGATCTGCCACCAACATTTTGAAAATAGGATACTAGGCTTTCACCAACTTCAACAATCGACTGATCTCTGACAAATAACTAGTAGACATTTTGAAATAGTAGTAGACATTTTTCATGTTTTTAATTAAACCATTTTGTTTGATGCTTCACTGCACTATTGGAAGAAATAATCAGAAACAAATACATAAGTAAAAAGGTGATTGACAAGACAAACATAAATGTACAAACGTTCAGGATCTCAATGTAGAGTAGTTTCAGATTCAGCCACCTTAAAATTATTCCTTATGTTAAGCTTCATAATTGTTGCTGAATGCCAATATTACTACAACTGATTGGTTGTATGTAACTGTGATAAGTAATGTGAACTCATTTTCAACAAATAAAAAAAATGTTTAGCTTGCAAATCAGCAGAGCATGTCAATTAAATGGGGCATGCTAGATG
This sequence comes from Umbra pygmaea, assembly GCA_016801145.1. Lineage (NCBI taxonomy): Eukaryota > Metazoa > Chordata > Actinopteri > Esociformes > Umbridae > Umbra > Umbra pygmaea. Next base: position 2,921 of record JACXGM010022184.1, on the reverse strand, counting down.
GAGCCTATTTCACAAAGTTTTAGAGTGGGGAACTGTGTGTTAGCGAGAAAGAAATTCTTGTCTTGACAGGACATCATAACATTTGATTTGGATGTGATATCTTTAACCTAGATTCATCAAATTTTAAAACCTGAAATTGGGCGTTGTCTCTGGATATACCCAAATATTCACATTCCTATTTGACTAGGTAACAACATATAACGACTTCATTGTAATTAGATCATTCAAACTGTTAAAAAATAAAATGCATGATGGTTTGAACTGGTGAAAAAATAAATAATAAGAACAATAGAAATTGAACAACTTAATGTAAATTGTGCCTAGTTAAAATAAATAGCTTTATTAGTGCTTTATTATAAATAGGCTTTATTAGTGTTAGATTTAAATGTAGCTCAGTAAAGGCAGACACAACATGCTGTTTTCAAGTGGCAGGCTATAAATCCAATTCAACGTCAAACTATATGAAAACTGTTGTTGGCAGGTTTTCTGTTCAACATGTTTTGCATCACATGTAACTTTGATGAAATGGTTCCATACGAAGGATATTTAACCTCTTCATCCCAAAGCTTTTTTTCTGGTTTTGAAAGAAATAAAACATGCCCAAATCTAATGGAGTATATCTCCAAAACTACAAGGGCTATAAACATACTCTTAGTATAAAAATAAAGGAAACACATGTGAGTTTTATCCTGAAGTGAGAGTATTAATGTGGGTACTAGTGTGTCAGAGTACATAAAAGTAGAACACAGAATACATTCATGGAAATTTCAATTCCGCCTAGAAAAAACAAGTTACATAGATAATAATATATGAAGGTCATGGATCAGCAGCTCTAAAACAGTTTAGAAACATACTTCTATGTCTGGTGAGTACATAGGTGAAATTTGATGTCATTAGTGTGAAGCAAACAAAAGTTATAATGGTTTTAGTTGAAGGAGTCCTAGGCGGCCTTGGAAATTTGGACATTTGGGCACATTTGGGGACATTTGGGCACCATCAGTGCCATTTGACTTTTATCAGGTACCAGAGAGCAAAATTAATTTAATTTCACTAAAATATCACTAAATGTCATCAAAAAAACATTTGTTTTTACTTAGTTTTTACTTAGTTTCAAAATGTTACCCAGATCTCTATGTCCCCATTGAAATAAACCATTCTCTGGTAAAGTTTTACCCTGAACTGACCATAAGTTGGTGACTGATGAAAACCGTAGCTGAGGAAAAGGAGCAAAATGGTTTTATCTAGATGAGATCTAGATCCAGGCTGAGGAAGAGGAGTCTGTGGCTGAAGAGGCAGATGGTCAGTAGAGCCAGCTGTGGTCATGGGAGGGGATGGCTGATCACCCTACAATCATCTTCTCTGTGTATACATGTCAAAAGAAAAGAAAATGTCTCAAAACATGTCCCCATTCAGAATTAAAAACACTTTGTGAATCCATCTATTTGAGCTTGATGTTGTGAAATATTACGAAAACATTCATACATACATATACTAGCTACACTTCAGTCTAGTTAACACTCCATGTAAGAGTCTTGTGTAAAAAGCCAGTATAAAACGTATCGTTAACAATGTCAGGGCATCTTCATATAGTACCTAATTTGTACATAAGGGCCTTGTTTTAAATTTTGTAACAGTTTAGTTTCGATGGCTGTTGTCTGTGTTTCTAGAAGTTGGTAAAAGATTATATATACTATACAAGATAAAATGTGTTTTAGGAAATTAGCAATTTATCAACAAGGTCTGAGTACCAGCCTTGGTGCTTACTGCCTTGTAATTTCCCTCCATTTAGAAAACACAGTTGTTTCTACTTATGGCATCTCCAGCCTGTTTTCTTTTCTGTAGATTAGAAATCTATTTTTGTTTAAAGGGATACTTCACCTTACAGCTATCTGGAGGTGCTAGTAGCTCCCCCCAGACATTTGTAGAACGGTGAGATATGTTTCACCCATGCCTGGCTAGTGTAAGAGCAAGATTAAAAATTTTGCGGGAATTTTCACACGCTGACGTCACGGTGGAAATCCAATGGACCTTGGAGATTAAAGCCTCGGTTGTCCTTGATTTTTTAAGCTATAGCTTGTCTTTCTGTGACGTTTCGATCAGCCGTTTTAATGCTAAACAGACGAGGTGGTATGATTTTTTCAGTATGTAGAGAACTACAACGCTGACTTCCTTGTTCCAAGCCCCGCCCACCCGGCAGGTCCTCTGGATTCTGTGAAACGGTTCGTAACCACAGTCGCTGGTAACACAATTGCTACTTACCTAGGATTTGCAGATGAGGAATTTTACAACTTGCTTTTACATTCTGAGTGACATCCAACCAACATGTTTGTGCCCGAGTACACCAAAGAACATTTACAACAAATGGAGTTTGATATCCAGCTTCAACAAGGCAGCATGTTCTACAGATAGCTAATCCAGTTGAAACGCAGTTAAATTCTAATTGCCTAAGTGCTTCTGTGGGAATTTGTCTATCAGGAAAAAGCACTTGCTACAATGAATGGGATTGTGTAATAGCTTTACTTGTAAGGCTTAAACAAAAATGACTGACGACCGCATATGCGTCACTGAATCACTGAAGTTTTCCAGCACGCATGGAAAGAGTACAAGAGGACAATTAACAGATGAGTAAGTTTATTAAACCTATTTTCTGTACCTTGATAATGGAGCACACATCGTGTCTGTGTGGTAATGTTATTGTACTGTATGTGTAGTGTGCCAGCTGTATTTAATAATAATAATAATAATAATAACCTTTATTTATATAGCACCTTTCATACAAGGAATGCAGCTCAAAGTGCTTTACATCAATAAAGTCAAATAAGGTGGAAGAAATTTGCATCAATAAAAACATTTACATCAGTAAAAGACAAATAGTTAAATTGAAAGCATAAAAAGCATAGAGAAATTTGCATCAATAAAAA
>JACXGM010022183.1:0-16859 GCA_016801145.1 Umbra pygmaea | reverse complement strand
TATATACAAAATGGAGTATGCAGGTGTGGTGAATCATGATAATTGAGTCCGGTTATGGGAACTGTAGTTCTTTGGAGGTATGACTAGGGAAGCTGTAGTCCACAGGAAGTAGAACTGGTGAATGGGAATTGTAGTTCTGAGCGGGATGGAATAGGGAAGTGGCAGTGTCCAGGGAAGGGGAACTGGGAATCGTTACACGGTCCAGGTCACATACTAGTGTTCCCTCTGCCATGTCAAAATATTTTTCTGATTTTATGGCCCAGCATGGATGTGTTGATCCCTGGAGATTTCATAACCCTCAATCCAGAGAATATTCATTTTTTTCCCAGATCCACCATACATATTCTCGCATAGACAATTTTTTTGTAGATGGCTCTCTCCCAAGGGCAGGGGTGGATTAAGGTGGTCAGGGGCCCCTAGGCTTCTCTTTGTGTGAGGCCCCTCCCCTAATCATTGTGCTTTACTGGAAAAATGTATTTAGTGACATACATGGTCCACATGCAAGTATGGTGAACTGGCATACACACACATTGAGACAGCCAACATTACAGTGTTTTCTCTACATTGCTTCAAGTGGTGGACCACAACAGTAAGACAATTACCACCACACCACATAGATAAACTGAGAAATTGAACATTACAGACAAAACACAAATACAAACAAGCATAAGGCCCAGTGCTTAGAATCAGCCCTTTAATTATGATCAAGAAACACTACAACCAAAACTAACATCAACAGAGATGTAAGTGGAGAAAATACCAGATATAACCCTCTGCCTCGACAGCCCCAAAACAATCACAATGGAAATGTAACTACACTGAACAAAAATATAAACACAACACTTTTGTTTTTGCCCCCATTTATCATGAGCTGAACTCAAAGATCTAAGACTTCTATGTACACAAAAGGCCCATTTCTAGCAATTATTCTTCACAAATCTGTCTAAATCTGTTTTAGTGAGCACTTCTCTTTTGCTGACATAATCCATCCACCTCACAGGTGTGGCATATCAAGATGCTGATTAGACAGCATGATTATTGCACAGGTGTGCCTTAGCCTGGCCACAATAAAACCTTAGCCTGGCCACAAAAAAAACACTCTAAAATGTGCAGTTTCATCACACAGCACAATGCCACAGATGTTGTAAGGTTTGAGGGAGCGAAACTGTTGATGGAGCTAAACTGACAACTCCCTGGCAGCCATTTAAAGCCAAAACAGGTGGATTCAGCACCACGGCCAGCTCCGCAGCCTACTAAATTACAATTCAATTGCAAAATAAGCAATTCAGTAGGCTGCGGAGCTGGCTAATAACTGCACATTTTAGAGTGGCCTTTACAAGGTCTCTTTATGTCCTCCTGTCCATAGCTTTCTGATTACTTTAAAATATAAATGACAATCACAGTTACTTCTGAAATGCATAATTTAGGGTGTAATTTGTGGAGGTTTACTCACACATCTCTGCATTCTATGGAGCTTCTGGAGTCTTTCGGCATATGGATGTTCCTCCAGCTGTTGCTGAAATGCATGTTTGTGTGCAGTGTGGGTTGCAATAAACCCTCAGTGACACACTCTCTCTCTTCACTATGTATTCTGGCTCACTATCGTCCATCTACTATCCAACCTACTCAACAACCTCCAAAATTTAGAATATAAACACCTGAGTTGATTGTCTACTCCTCACCCCTGATTTTAGTTGCTACACCTGAGCATCCAACTTCCCTAAGTGCTAAATAATTACACTCATGTTTAATTTGGATGAAAATGTGTACAGATAAAGCTTAAGAAATTATTGAGTAACATAGTACTATCCAGGAATAATATTTTTTCATAACTTCGTAGGAACAGCTGAAGAGAGCCACTAAATGCGGGAGTGAGGGAGAGAAGGGATGACATGTAGCAAATTGTTCTTTCCTTTAGTCAAAGTATTGGGTCAATGGATTTTCTATTGTAACATAACCTAGAGCTTGCATTGCATATTGAATTTTAATTTGTGCACAATGTTGACGTGTGTAAACTTTGGTTTTGTTCTTTACACCACAACTGTTGTGTTGCCAATGTTAAGGAATAGCTCTTTGTAGGTCTAAATCAGATGTGGGCAATTATTTTTGCTTCAGGGCCACATTGAGCTTTTGAAACCAAGTGAAGGGCCGCATTTCATAGCGATGCATGAAAAATAGGAAATGTTAGTTAATTAAATTGACACCGCCCCCCACACAGTTACATGTGTATCCTACTTTTGTTATAGTAATTTGCACTATTTCGTTTGACTGTAATGTTTTTAGTTTACCAAATATAGTCAGTGAAAAGTACCTAACTTTGTGACGTGATATCTCCGACTGTCATTAAACCACATGGACAAACCACTCCTTATTATTTGCATTGGCAATATTTTATCAGCGGAACCCCCTCTTTCCAACCATATTGGTACCATGTTAGTATTGTGCAGGATGATGTCCTACATCATTGCAGCATTGCTATTTTGTCATTCTCACGTCCTACTTCCTGTCTGTAATGTGTTTCGTAAATAAGGCAAAAGTAAAAAAAACATGACCGCCTTCGAGGCGCGATAGCTCGGGCTCTCATAAATTCACATGGATGAGCTAACACTCATTCTTTTCGGCTGATCTTCATCTTTCCAGCGTTATCAAGCGTTAGTTGCTGGCATATACGGTTCGCGAGATAATCGCGATACAATCGCGGGAGACTGTGGAGGGTAAAAACGCCCGGTGGGCCGCATCTGGCCTGCGGGCTGTAGTTTGCCCAGTGGTACAGTAGGTACAGATGCTTTAGTTAATTTCGCCTGTATTTAACTGTTAGCTGTTAGTACATATTGCTTGTTCTATTTATTGTTTTAAAACTATCGCCAGTGCATGGATGAACCAAGCAAAATACAACTGGTACGTTACACAAACATAGCCACATAAGTTGTGTTAACTCACCCTTGACGAAGTGATCACTGCACACACGGGCATTTTCGATTCTATTACTCCCGACCGTAGACGTAGGTTTGCAAGCCATTTCTTCCGGCATTTTTCTGGCATTTTCCCCCCTTATGAACAACAACCTTTGGTACACAATAAAAACTCCTTGTGGTTTCTCAGTTTGATCGATTTGAGCAACCATATACGACGCAAAACATAGGCATTTTTTAGTTTGTTATAGTGCTTCCTAAATGTAGCAAATCACTTCATGCCCTCCATCTGTATTTCGCGCCATGGCAACGCAGTGACTTGACGTCATATGCAAACAAGCTGTTAGGGTCTTTTTTGTTCGCGCTGTAGTAAATTTAAAATAGACAAAATTTCGTTGGCCAATCCGAGGCCCCTGCACACGTGGGGCCCCTAGGCTGCAACCTAGGCAAGCCTGTGCATTAATCCGCGTCTGCCCAAGGGTCGTCATTTCTGATCATGCCCCCTTGGCCCTTGACATAATAATTACTCCCATTGTAAGAAACGCCTCCCTTGGAGACTCAACTCTCTACTTCTATCTGATCCAGCCTTCTGTGACTTCATCTCTACATCTATTTACGATTTCCTTAGTTTGAACAAAACAGATGGAATTTCTTACTCCTTACTATGGTAAACACTCAAAGCTTATCGTGGAGGGGAGATTATTTCTCATTTATCGCATCAAACTAAAATTAGGAGAACTAGACAGGAGGAGCTTTCCAATGCTATTCTCAGCCTTGACTGCCAATATGCTCTGTCTCCTTCTCCTGAACTCTATAAACAAGGCTTGGACCTTCAGGCAGAGTTTGATCTTTTATCCACAGGCACAGCTGAGTGGCTATTACTACAATCTCGTGGCACGTACTATGAGAAAGCCTGTCACCTTTTGGCTCATCAGCTAAAACGTCATGCAGCTGGGTGATCTATATCTCAAATCGAATGCCCCTCTGGAACTCTTATTGACCCATTGGAGATAAACTATTACTCCTCACTTTACACTTCAGAGGCCCCAGATAATTCTGATTTGATGGTAGAATTTCTGGATAACTTGGAGATACCCAAAATTGAATCCCCACTGGCTGAGCAAATTGATGCTCCAGTGACATTGGATGAGATCATGTGCTCTATCAAGTCAATACAGTCAAGGAAAGCCCCTGGCTCCGATGGCTTTCCCCCTGAATTCTACAAAAGATTTCATGACAAACTGGCCCCACTGCTGTTGTCTGTGTTTGAGGAGTCACTGAAGCTGGGCTCACTTCCCCCACACTGAGACAAGCCTCAATATCCCTTCTCCTAAAAGAGGGGAAGGATCCCACTGCTTGTGGTTCATACAGGCCGCTTAGCCTTCTCAATGCTGATGTTAAGGTTTTGGCAAATTTACTGTCATCTCGCATAGAGGGTGTTCTGCCCAGTATAATATCGGAGGAACAGACTGGCTTTATTAAAGGTCATCATTCATTTTTCAACATTCGAACCCTGTTTAATATAATTTATTCCAAAGACATAAATAGAAACCCTGATGTAGTAATTTTATTGGATGCCGAGAAGGCTTTAGATAGAGTTGAATGGGAGTATCTTTTTGCCACATTGAGTAAGTTTGGCTTTGGAGATGCATTCCTATCTTGGAAACTCCTCTTGTATACATCGCCTCTAGCCTCTATCAACACTAATAACTTAAATTCTGACTATATCACTCTGTCCCGTGGAACTCGCCAGGGTTGTCCACTTTCCCCTTAGCTGTTTGCTATAGCTATTAAGCCTCTCTCAATTGCACTCAGAACCTCACCCTAAATTGTAGGGATAACCTGTAGGGGATCAGAACACAGACTTGCCTTGTATGCTGACAACTTGCTATTGTATGTAACTGATCCTGTCTCCCACGTGCCTAAGAGCTTGTCTCTATTGGAAACTTTCAGCTCTTTTTCTGTTTACAAGCTCAACCTGCAAAAAAGTGTATGTATGCCTTTAAATACAACAGCACTTCCACTACAACAGTCTGATTTGCCATTCCAATCGAATCATCTTGGTTTCAAATATTTAGGAGTTAATGTTACTCGCTCAATGTCTTCCTTATTAGAAGCAAACTTCACTCCTCTTCTTTCCCATATGAAGACTGCACTTCAGAAATGGCGGAGCTTACTCTTGTCTATGCTTGGAAGAGTTAATGCTGTTAAAATGAATATACTGCCAAAATGTCTGTACTTATTTCAATCCATCCCCCTATTTTTACCCAAATCATATTTTAAATATTTTGATCGGGCTCTCACCTCTTTTATATGGGGAGGGAAGACTCCCAGAGTTAGGAAATCCCTGCTGCAGCAATGTACACTCAGCGGAGGGCTATCTTTGCCTAATTTTATGTATTACTACTGGGCAGCCAACATCCAGAAGTTTTTGTAATGGTTAGATGCCCCGTAGACTTTGTGGTGCCAACTTGAGGCTGGGTCTTGTGTGTCGTCCTCTCTCTCTGCTCTCTTGTTTCTTCCATCCCCCTATCGCCTTCTCGGTACACAGTCAACCCTGTTATCTGTAACTCTCTTAAAATATGGTATTAATTCAGGCGTCACTTTCAGTCATGTTCTGCCTCTACATTAATGCCCATCTGCAGCAATCATATTTTTCCTCCTTCTCAGATAGATCCCGGCTTTCATCTCTGGGAGAGAAATGGCATAGTGAGCTTCTTAGACTTATCCACATCTCACAACTTACCCTTAACTCACTTATTCAGGTATTTTCAGGCTAGGCACTGTCTCCAGCACCTTTCCCAACTTTCCCTCCCCAGCCCCAAGGCAACCATTGTAAGAGTTATTTCGACATAAACCACATCTAAAATCTCTCATTTCAAAACTGTATCAAAGTATTTTGTCATTTGATATGCAGACTAGCTCTAAAACCTCGGCTGCATGGGAGACTGAACTGAGAGCAGAATTCAGAGATGATTTTTGAGAGAGAGCAATCAAGTGGTACAGAGACTACATTTCTCACAATCTAAATTATCAGAAATATTTCCGGAGGTTGATGACACCTGTGGCAAGTGTGGAGCAACTCCCTGTCATCTTAGCCATATGTTTGCCCTTAGTCCCAAACTTGAAACATTTTTGGAATTCTATCTTCAATATCCTTTCAGACATTCTTCAAGTCCAATTAGAACCATGCCCCCTACTAGCTATTTTTGCTACTACACCAGTCCCGCAGCTCCTGAATAGAAGACAAGCAGATGTAGTTGCCTTTGCTACTCTGATGGCAAGATGTAGGATTCTATTCTCCTGGAAATCCTCAGAATCCCCTTATATTTCCCTATGGCTGAAGGACCTTATTTTGTTTCTAAAATTAGAGAAGGTGAAATTCACTCTAAGGGGGAACGTTCAAGGCAGAATTTAGGTGTTGGGAGGGGAGAGAGGCACCTGCTCTGCGGCGGCGCCAGGCATTTTTCCCCAATGAGACAAACAAATCACCATACTCTTAAAACTTTGAATAAGGGACAGCACATTTAATTTGTTAATATTGCTCTAACAAATGTTCAGCATTGTAAATAGTCCAAGTAAAAGTACAAGGCTGGGTTCATCCGTTTTGGGACGTTTTTAATGAAAACATTTGACCAGGTAATGGCAAGCATAAATAACCATTGCCCATAAGGAATAGATTTGAATCTTTGTTAAAAGTAGCAAGGAGGACATCTTCAGAGCACCAGGCCTGTAAGAAAAGGCAGACTAATACTGAGGTGTTTTCATACCAGCCATTATGGGAAGTATTTGTATGAAATGTGAAATTCAAATTATGAAGGTAAAACACACAAAAAAAAATTGATTGTTCAACTGACCAGTGTTATCACCATTTTTATACCTTAATAATAGGCAGGTTGTAATCAGGCAACAACTGGAGTCAGTGTACATACTTGGTTACCAAGCTGGCAGCTTTGAAGAGTGTTTTTTGAGTCCTGGGTAGACTATGTGTGTGTTTGTTTGCCTTTGTGTGTGTCTGTGTGTGTGTGTTTGTTGTAGTAGATAGAGAGAATGGGAGAAGGAAGTTTGTGTGAGGTGAACCTGGTCACCACAGATCCAAATCTTCTCAGCTGTTGCTACTGTCATATGCTGCACTGTCTCTTCATGTGGCAGAATATGTTTGGCACATTGTATGGGTCACTTCTTATATCATAACAAGGTAATATAATGTGTAATCAAGTGATGACTGATTAACAACATTGTCCTGTAAATGCTAAATGCCCTAATACATGTTGATACAGCAATGCAAAATATAGGTTGTAAACCTTGCAGTTTTGCACATATCATGTAAGACTTGTTTTCTCCATTTCTTTGCACAAAACTCTCCAGAAAATGCCATTTAATGGTTTATTTTTCAAAAACATTTTTAGAAACATTCCTTAAGTGGTGTTTCTGTTTGCTCAAGGGAAGATGGATTTATGAAAGAACTATTGGATGGCCGGGAAGTTATGATTATGAAAACTATATAAAAGGTTCAACATCTGTAAACATTTCTTTACAGTGTGCCGTTATACAATGCGAAGCTTGCTTGAACCCAAATAATTTTACGCTTTAAGTCTATTTATCTCATAAGCACAAAGCGTTTCTGAGGTAAGCAGATACTTAATTATAAGTATCATAATTATAGAATACAATACAGAGAAGAATTCTAAAATTTACAAAAAATGTATATATAATGGGTGCGCAATAGAACCATAAAGCAGATCCTCAAACATATTTGCTCAGAATATGTTAGTTGAAAATCTATATTACGAATATACAGCAGCATAAATAGGAGATCTTATAATTCAGGCTGTTTGTTTCCGAATAACATCCAACAATGGGACAACATTTTGTGGGAAATAATTTTATACTAATCGAATTTGCCTAGTTTTAGTGTGAACTGATAATTACCTTTTAATGGTAGTTGTGAGGGCATGGATGAAGTAAAAATAAATCGCTATTATATACCAATAACAAGGCTCAAAATAGTACCACACTTCCACGGTAGCAAAATGAGGGTCCCTACATGCTAACCGAAGCATTGAGAACTTTGTAAGTGTACAGACAGTTTATTAGAAATATAGTTTAAAAGACATTACTGTTTGTGTATACAGCCAGGCGCCATCTTCGGAAAACATACTCGACCAGTCAAACCACAAACTCTGTGCTAAGTCAGCTGAATTGTAAGCAAATTGTGTTTCATTTCAGTTTGCATTGCCAGCTGTAAGTCTTGCTCATTGATCTGCATGAATGACCGCAAAACCTCTTGCCAGGCGCCATCTTCGGAAAACATACTCGACCAGTCAAACCACAAACTCTGTGCTACGTGAGCTGAATTGTAAGCAAATTGTGTTTCATTTCAGTTTGCTTTGCCAGCTGTAAGTCTTGCTCATTGATCTGCATGAATGACTGCAAAACCTCTTGCCATGGAAGATTCCTGTCACAGCTTACATTTCCTAGTCCCACTCTTAACAAATAAAACATTTTCTGTCTCTGCTACCACTGAGAGCTTGACACCGGTGGACAGCAGCAAAATGGCGGCTATATTGATTCAACTGATAAAGTTGGGTAGGAGCTCCTCCTCACTGTAATGAAACATATGTTTGGATGTTACCAATCAATAACACTTGGTCAAAGTTGAAAATGTCCAGCTTTTCAGGTATTTCCTCACTTGCACTCTGCATTGTTGAAAAAATCCCACTTTAGCTCTTCATATACTGTATAGCTAGTGTACAGGGAGTGATGCTCCCCGATTATAACCAAGCTACCTACACAGTCCCCATGAACTGTTCTGTCCCTCAGACACAACACATTTAAGCTATAGAGGAAACCCATTGTGCACTCGCTCCAGTGGAACCCTGCAACTGTTTATTCACGTACTGTTTTCGAGGATTAGTTTTCAATAAAACCACCAGACATTTTGTCATCTACCATCTACCTGGGTCTCCCTCGTTCAACCACACCTCACCGTGACAGTGCCGAACAGTTGACTGGCCCTAATATTCTGGCATGTGTTGCCGTCATCAGATTTTAAGTCAGTGTATATTTTAAAAATAAGTTAAATTCAGAAAAGTAAAACCTCACATATTGTGTTAATAATGTGTTTTTAATATACAGTATACTTTGTTTTGCTTGCATTTAACACAACCTCAGGTCTACAAGTGCATTTTGTAGCAATTCAATTTAAGCCTGCAGGAAATTAAATGCTTGAGCAAGAGATGGGGCTACCGCAAAAGTATTGTGTCATCAGCATCAAAATGAAAAGTGTATTTTTGAACAGAGTATTAGACATCATTTATATACAGAGTAAACAATAAAGGAGCCAAGATTGAAACTTTTTGGTCTCCTTTATGAATAGCAACAAACTCAGATTGTACCTTATAATAGCCTGTGATTTATCACTAGGATAATTCTGAAAGCATGCACAAGTGTCTATGGCAAACCCTAATGAGATCAGTGTTTTTTTAACATAATACGTTCCCCTTCCTGTCACAGTCCCTCCCTTGTGTTTAGGTCTATTAGTAGTTTATTAGTGTCAGCTGTTCCTCATTTGTTTCCCCAGTTCCTGTTTAAAAATACCCGTGTCACTTTAATTTGTTTTCCAGTTTAGGCGCTTCTCTTTGTTTGGTATCCCTTGTTTTACCTTTTGTTATTATTAATAATTAATGAAAGCCTTTTATAAATGGTATTGGAATTACATCTTCTGTTGTTTATCACCTGCCTTTAAGCCAGTACAATACACAACTGTATCAAAGGCCTTTGAAAGATCAACAAATAAAGCAACACAGTTTGACTTATTATCAACAGCCTTGACAATATAATTTCATGTACTTTGTCCTGGTCTAAAACTGAACTGATATTTGTTTAATACTGTAACGTCCAGCCCAGGGCTGGGACATGGATGTTTTCCCCTTTTGTGTTTACGTTGCTCTCCTGTGTGTGTCCTGTCTCTTGTTTGCTTCCTCATGTGTGATGTTTTGGTTCCCCCTTGTGTTTGGTTTCAACATTGTGTTGTGTTTCGGTTATTTGGGTGGTTTAGGTTACATCATTGTTAATTAGGTTCCCAGATGTTTCTTGTTGAGTCCTCATTATGTTAGTATATAGGTTGTGGATTTTAGTGTTTCCCCTGTCGATCAATGTTCCCGATTACGTGTTTCCTGTTGGTGTCACTTTTGCTCCTAGAATTCTATGTTTGATTTAGCCCCTTGAGGCAGTGTTTGTTTTCCTCACGACAGTTCTGAATAAATCTCATTGGATTATTTGCATTCCTTTGCGCCTGTCTCATTCCTATCATAACACAACAGGGATACATGACAAATACACTGTAAAAAATGTATTGTAAATGTACAGAAATTTACTGGCAAGCATAGTATCCAGCAGACCACTGTTTATTAACAGCATTGTTACTGTGTTTAATGATTACAGCACATTACCATAAAAAAGTTTGCATGGCGCAGGGGAGCCAGACAAAAACTGTGAAATAACAGAAAAGTCATTTGTTTAAATACAGTAGATGATGCCAAAAATAAAGAATACTCCTGCAATAATTCTATAGCAAAACACTTTAAATTTACATAAAATATTTCCTTCTCCACCACAGCTTCTTTGTTTTCTACAGAAGCCCTAGCCTGGTTAACACCAGACCCTTCTCAGTTTTGACTGAGAGTGGGTCTGGGCAAGGTTAATACACAGCCCATTTCCAAAGGGGCGTCACCAATGGATGCCGCTCGATTGCCTCTAGGTGCAATTGGATATATCAGACTATTGTTGAATCGGCAAGACCGCAACAACATCTTTTTTTAAGATATGAAGGCTTCGAGTGTTGTTCTTTCCTCGGTTTTTAACAAAAAGAAAACGTTCAAATTGCTTAAAATAGACGCAATAGCTGATTCGAACGAGTGATATTGCGGATGTTCCATTGTAGCAGCTATCGTTGTAATTGTCTGCTTCAACCAATGACAGTATCTTCATCGCATGAAGCCCTCCTCAATGGTTGTGATTGGTGCCTTGATTTGGAAAAATATGAAATGGGCTTGAATGGACTCTTGGCCAGACTGACTTGCAGAGCAAATCTAAATTTGATGGAAGTTCATTGGTGTTCTCCCAGGCTAAAAGGATAAGTTTGTTAGCCATGTTTCCAGTTGACATTCCATTTTATTTGAGGCACATGTGTACAAGGCACGTAGCTCACATTATGAGGTGAAATTATTACTTTCATTACTGCTACTGTAAAATGGAGACATTTGATACATTCCTGAGTGTTTAAGCATTCTGTAGATATATGACATGTATATATAACCTACAAATTGGACTTGTGAACTGTGATTCTAGTCCAGTTTTCTTTTTTGCCAAAACGTCATGCCGGTCGGACACTGATCCTTAAGAGGTTAAACCTCTGTTTTTTAGGGGTGGGTACCGTTCGCATTTGAACCAATACCAATACCTTGAATTCGATACCGATACCCAACGATAATTATTTTGGTACTTAGAAAATCTAAAGAGATGTGGCTAAAGGTGACAGCACATAAAATATACGTTTATACATTAAAATCTGATTGCTTAATTGATTACATTTATGCTTGATGTTGGCTAGTTAGCTAAGCTGATAGACAGCCGAATACTGTTATGATGATGAACGTTAAATAACATGAGTCGTCGACATGTCCTAAGCTGTGTGAAAAATACGCTATTAAAATGGTTATAATAATGATGCCTTAATGATAAAGTAATCAAAAAGCCCACTTATCTCCAACAAAAATGTATCCAACTATAGGTATTATTTTACCTGAACATGACAATAAATTTGATGTTATGCTGGCTCCCCTGAAGTTTTGTCCCTGGAGGGCTCAACGTCTTCGGAGATAACAGTGATAGCTGCGGGCAACTTTAATTAGGTTTCTATTTGCATATCACGTCGCAAATATTACAACGAGTTGTCTGTTTGAGAAAATGTTTCCTTAGGTTTGACGTGTTGCCATGCTAGCTTTCTGTATCACATCGCAAATATTACAACAAGTGTTTTCTGGCTGTATCAATTTTAGAAAAGTGTATCCACACTTCTGACCGCTTTCGGCTCCAATATCATCCAACTGCAGCCACAAATGGGCGTTCTCGTGCTGGTGGGGGTTCCCGTTTTCGTAAACTTGAATGCCCCGGAAACACATATTCCATAGCGGTCAAATTAATTATATTACAACCATGATTACAACATTCACGGTTAAGGTTAGGCATGAGGTTACTAACCAAGCAGCAGTCTCACGGCATTTCGTAATATATTGTAATTTGTCACGCAATTATAATCTGTTGATTCGTGTACATGGACACGATTATCTCTTGTTTTCCCGTTTTTTTTAGCACATTTCCTTTTCGCGTCTCTCAGCATGTTTCAAAATTAATGTATTTAAATTGGAAGCATCATGACATTGCATTTCAGTAAAACATGTTCTTCTAATATATTTTAGATGGGTTTAACAGCAAGGTTTAATTCAGAGTGGTTAGGGTAAGGGCTTGGGTAAGGCTTATGATTCATTTAATGACTGAAAGTAAAAATTGTATTTTAGATGGGCTTAACAGCAAGGTTTCAGAGTGGTTACGGTTAGGGTAAGGGTTTGGTAAGGCTTATGGTAAAGATACAAAGTAATAATCGCCTGTCTGCCTCACGCTGCAATGGAGAACACAACGCAATTGACAAGCTGCAGATGTGAGGTAATCTCGGGAGAGATTCGCGCTCAGGTACCGAAATGTGGCACCGATTGATTTTACATGAACCAATACTCGGTAATACTGACATGATTCGGTTGGTACCGGTAAAAGTACAGGGGTCGGTACCCATCCCTACTGTTTTTATCTTATCAATGAGGATTGATAATTGTTTCCAAGATACCATGCCAGGTATACATTTTTAAGTTTTTTTAAACAAACATGTTTGACAAATAACCAATTGTTATCATCAGAAAGGACCTGGGAGCAATTAGTTTGTGAATTTAGTGTTCAAACTTTGACTGATACTGTTTTTAATTACATTTCCTATTTCATTTAATAATGTAAATACATTCTCTATTAAAGCATTCTTTTCTTTATTCCTCTAGTTAATCTGGCGTTTAATGGGGTGGCTGCTCAGTCTTCACTGTATAACTATAGTAGGGCTTCTATTGCTATTGATGGAGATAAAGACTCTGGATCCTGCACCCACACCCAGAGAGAAATCAACCCCTGGTGGAGAGTGGACCTAAGGGATTTTTACAAGGTTAGATCTGTGTCCATCACCAACAGAGGAGACTGCTGTGCTGAAAGGCTTGATGGTGCAGAGATCCGCATCGGTAACTCACTGGAGAACAACGGTGTCATGAATCCCAGGTGACTTTTAGGCCTCTATACATTTGTAATGTCCTACCTGGAAAGTATTTGAATTGGATTGGTATTCATCCTTGCTGCTGTAACTAATCTATCTCTATAATGCATATTGGACAATGTTTTTTTAGTGTACAGGACATAGTATACCATCAAGGTTTAAAAATTAGTGAGGGCCATATAATATTTCTCTTTTTTCATAAAGCATATTTACCAGTGGCATTTTAATATGTAAAAAATTGGTGGAGTACCCACCATTTCAAATATAGGTTACATACACAGTAAAACCTAAATTAAGAATGCAATATTTAATATGACATAAGCTCATAAAAAATAAGCCTATAGGGCCATACACGAACAGTAATGATCTCAAATCTATCTTGATACTGATGTGGGTTTTTAACACAAACAGAATGGCTCCACAAAACCCCTTTAACAACAGAGCGGCTTGCTTTTACCAGGTGTTGAACATATACAGAGAGAGAGCTCGGTGAGGTCGCCAGTTTTACCATACAAAGTTGGGTACCCGGTACCGGGACTTTTTCCCGCAAGTCACATGTAATATATACATGTCCCATATCTTTACAAAGCTTAAAAACTCAGAAAGCTAGCAAATGTCTCAGTTTTACAATAGCTATAACAACCACAACATAACACGGCATAATGTGAGCTATGTGTCTAGTAAACAATTGTAACGTTCGGCCCAGGGTGGACTGGATTATGGACTTCATTTGAGTTCTGCCCTATGTGTTTTGTTGTGTTTTGGTTCCCCCTTGTGTTTGTTTCATGTATTACGTGGTGTTATGTTCCGTGTCTGTTTAGGTTCGTTCTGTTAATTATCCTCCCAGGTGTTTTGTGGTAGTCCGCATTTTATGAGTATTTAACCCTTGAGATTTCTCCTTGACCCTATCAGTTATTATTCGTGTTGCGTCGTACCGTATGTTCTATTGTAGTCTCCTGTTTGCCCCACAAGGCAGTTTTGCTTTATCAAGTCCTTGTGTAATAAAACGTATTTGAGTTATTGCATCTCCTTCGCGCCTGCCTCTCTTTTGATGCACTGTGGAGTACCGTGACAGAATAACTGACCAATCTACGAGGCAGCGAAGGACCAACCACGGACCCGAGGAGAGCTTTCCCCTCTCTCTCGGTGGAATGTTTTTTTGGGGGGGCGCAGGCGTGGTACACTCTCTCATACCGCGGCATGGGGAGAGGGCAGCCAACGGAGCATATCCGGCTCGCATTGATGTGGGACGTCGATAGCTCCGATGAGGAGCTGTTCCCCCTGGGGGGAGAGGAGGAGGACCGTTTCCCAGAGGAGACGGGAGAGGATGCTCCTGCGGCGTTATACCTGGGTGGTATTTTGAGGGTCACTGAGTGGGACGCCATCAGGCACCTCTACGGTGACGTGGACAGCTCCGATGAGGAGCTCAGCTATATGGAGGAGAACTGTAAGTTCTGGGACGATGAGGAGGAGGTGTGGGAGATACCCCCCGAGTGGACAGGAAGGGCCATTCTTAGGACACAGCTAACTCCACCGCAGCCCCGGATGGCCTCTACTCCTTCCGGTAGGGTTTCCCAATTCCCCGATAGCTCCTCCAATGCCCTAGCTAGGTCCCCTAGCATAGAGTCTCGCTCTCCTAGCACACAGGCTAGCTTTATTAGCCCTGCTAGCTCCTCCAGAGCCCTAGCTGGGTCCCCTAGCATAGAGGCCAGCTCCCCTCGCACACAGGCTAGTAGTATTAGCCCCTGTACTGGTTTTCAGACTAGCCCTCATACTAGTTTTCAGGCTAGCCCCCGAACTAGCTTTCAGGCTAGCAACCCCGTTAGCTTTCAGGCTAGCACCCCCGTTAGCTGTCAGGCTAGCACCCTTACTAGCGTTATTAGCTGCCCTATCTCTCAGGTCCAGGGAAGTGGTCCATCTCACAGGGCCCCCGTCTGAGTGTTAGCATGTCCCCTAGCTTTCAGGCTAGCACCCCTAGGGCCCCAGTTCCGGCCCTTAAGGCCCCAGTTCCTGCCCCTAGGGCCCCAGTTCCTGCCCCTAGGGCCCCAGTAGTTGCCCCTAGGGCCCCAGTAGTTGCCCCTAGGCTTCCAGTAGCGACCCCTAGGGCTCCAGTCAAGACCCCTAGGGCTCGTGTTTTCCCCAACCCTTTGGTACCGGGTGTTACCCCTTGTTCTAGGGCTCCCTGTCATAGGGTTAGGGCCCCCCTTCCCAAGATGGCCGACCATCCCAAGATGGCTGACTGTCCCAAGATGACCGACTGCCCCAAGATGGCCGGCCACCCCAAGATGGCCGACCTGCCACAGCCTCCAGCAGCCGGCGCTTCATTGTCTACACCTGAGCCCCCCATGGCCATGACCCTGGAGGGCCTGATCCTGGCCCCGCCGCCTGGATTTGGGGGTGACGCTGGCAGGGAGGAATCCGGACCTCCTGCTCGGATGCCACAGTCCGGACCCCATGCTCCGTTGTCTGAAACCTCTGATTTCCTGGCGCCAGGACCCCTGCCGCCAGGACTCCCAGAACCCCTACTGCAAGAGCTCCATGACACCCTGCCACCAGGACTCTCAAAACCCCTGTCACCTGGGCCCACGGTTTCTACCGTCCCCGGACCCCCGTCCAGACCCCTGTCACTGACGCCACCGTCCGGACCCCCTGCTCTGCCGCCTTGCTCCCAGACACCTTGCCAGTGTTGGGAGCCCCAGCCTTGCCTTTCCCCCATGCCGCCTGAACTGCCTTTCCCCGGGCCACCTGAACTGCCTTTCACTGGGCCGACTGTCCTGCCTGACCCCGGGCCCTTTGTATTGCCCACCCCGGTGTTGTGGGCTTGGGGGGGGCTCTGTAGCTATCGGCCAGGTGTTTTGTGTTAGTCCGCATTTGTGAGTATTTAGCCCTTGTGTTTCCTCCTTGTCCCTGTCAGTTATTATTCCTGTTGCGTCGTACCGTATGTTCTATTGTAGTTCTCCTGTTTCTCCTGTTTGCCCCACAAGGCAGTTTTGCTTTAACAAGTCCTTGTATAATAAAATGTATTTGAGTTATTGCATCTCCTTCGCTTCTGCCTCTCTTTCGATGCGCTATGGAGTGCTGTGACAACAATGACATTCTTTTTTTTGCCTAAGAAATACAATGTGGATTGCAATCAAAGCTCACAAATGCAGGTTAAATATACAAATCTTTACAAAGCTTAAAATCTTGGGAATTTAGCAAATGTCTCCGTTTTACAATAGCTAAGGCAACAAGATTATTATTAGTTGTAATGAGACATAGCCAGTAACAAAAGCTATTAGCTTGTAAAATCAGCTGGCCGTTTTGGCACCTCAAGTAAAATGGAATGTTTATTAGGAACACGGCTCACAGCCTTATTGTTTAGGTTATAGATACATCAGCATTCAACACTATTGTTCCTGCTAAGCTCATTTCCAAGCTCAGGATCCTGGGTTTTAACTCCTCCCTCTGTAACTGGATCCTGGACTTCCTAACGAGGAGACCCCAGATGGTGAGAATGGGCAACCTTACCTCCTCCACAATGACCCTGAGCACCGGAGCCCCACAGGGCTGCGTACTCAGTCCCCTCTTGTATG
>JACXGM010022182.1:0-16970 GCA_016801145.1 Umbra pygmaea | reverse complement strand
CTAAGGTTTACCTGATTTCTTTACTCACTAAGTTTTACCTGATTTCTTTACTCACTAAGTTTTACCTGATTTCTTTACTCACTAAGGTTTACCCGATTTCTTTACTCACTAAGGTTTACCCGATTTCTTTACTCACTAAGGTTTACCTGATTTCTTTACTCACTAAGGTTTACCTGATTTCTTTACTCACTGAGGTTTACCTGATTTCTTTACTCACTAAGGTTTACCTGATTTCTTTACTCACTAAGGTTTAGCTGATTTTTTTACTCACTAAGGTTTACCTGATTTTTTTACTCACTAAGGTTTACCTGATTTTTTTACTAAGGTTTACCTGATTTCTTTACTAAGGTTTACCTGATTTTTTTACTCACTAAGGTTTACCTGATTTCTTTACTCACTAAGGTTTAGCTGATTTTTTTACTCACTAAGGTTTACCTGATTTCTTTACTCACTAAGGTTTAGCTGATTTTTTTACTCACTAAGGTTTAGCTGATTTCTTTACTCACTAAGGTTTAGCTGATTTTTTTACTCACTAAGGTTTAGCTGATTTCTTTACTCACTAAGGTTTAGCTGATTTGTACTCATCTGTGTCTGAGTCTTCGTCTTCTGAGTACTGAGTCTCTCCGCGGCCCCCGGCCAGCAGGCCCCTGGCCACCAGGAGGCCTGCAGCATTGCCGTAGCCCGTGTACTTCAACAGGTTGTCCACTGGAGATCAGCACACCGGGGTCAGTACAAAACACTGGCCAACTCTCTACAGAACACACTGGACCTGTGTTGCATTGGCGTGAGCACATTCCATAATAAATTACATTTTGCCAACTCAAGCAGCATATCCCTCTTACCGCTCTCTTTGCAGAGGACGAAGAGGAACTCTGCAGCGTTCTGCTTCACGCCCATGTCCACGTGGGTCATAAGGCGAACAAGCTTGTTTCTGATTGTGGACCCAACCTCCGGGCGAACCTTGACCTCCTTCAGAGGAGGCAGTACCTGGAAAAACAGTGGAACGAGACATACGCATAACGACAGATATCACTACAGTACACTAGATTGGAGTCATCAGTTTGCACATTTTCCATCACTGCCTCAGTACGTTATGTCATATGTCAATATATGTCCACAATCTGCATTTCATATCACACCCAAAAACAGGTGAAAGACATTAATGTATGTGCATCATCACCCCTCAGTACCTGGGTCTTGATGTACCTGCGGATCTCCCTGTGGTGCCTGGAGCCCTCGGTCAGCAGGCGGAGCACTGGGGTCAGCCCTTCCTTGAAGTTGGAACCCTGCTTGGGATGAGACACGTGAGGACTGTGACGACAGGCATGCCCACAGAGACACTGGATAATTAATAGTAATATTACCGTTAATCTATAGCTCTTAAGTGTATAGACAACTAGCTACTAATAGGATGGCAATGATTTGCACATTGTTTCACTGGCTTGTTCAGCACATGTGACATTACTATTTTAGTAGAGCCTATAGCAATGTATGTTTAGTCAGCTTCCCCATTTTTAGTCAGGCAAAAATGTATTGTTTGTAAAGTGCCTTGGAAAACCTGTCAAAAAGAAGTTAGAACAACAAGCCTGGTGTGGTGTGTGAATTTTTTTTGCAAATTTCTGTAAGGTGTTAAATTATTGAATTAGACAGATTGACCCAAGTTGTTTACTTTGTAATTGACTACCATGGCAACAGCATTTATTTGTCAGCAGAGCCTGATTATACCATGGATGTATTAAGAGAACTGGATGGCACCTTTGGCAGGAAGCCCCGTTCATTCCAATAAAAGTTGCTCAAAAGCGCATGATGCAAACATGGAGCTCCAAAATACCCGGCTCTTCAGCGTTTTGCGGCCCAACGGACACGCACACAAGCAACAGTTTGTTTGTGTTGTCATGGCAACCGGTAGCAATGGCCCATTGGACATGCGCACTAGCAACAGTTTGTTTGTGTTGTAGCAACACTGCACGTTCATCATGCCTAGTTTAATAACTCTGGATTCGGCTACTAGGAAATGCAAAAAAAAAATGTTACTTGACATTTTAAACAAGGACCCTTCAAGTGTTCGTGCTGGTCAGTTGATGTACCCAAAAAAAATGATCTGCTGAAATATAGAAGTTTCTTTCACCATGAAAGTCTATGGGAAAAAGTTTTTTTGGGCTGCAATGGGTGCAGTTCCACCATTGGCCGCTTGGCCCATGGTTGCTTCAACTTCCGTGTATAAGCCTACCCCTTTGGATTATACATGAAAATAGTTTGTGTTCATCTCATATCTACTTCACTACATTTCTGTCTCCTATTTGCATGTCTAACTAGCAATGGGACGCCTCTGCTGGTGCAACTGTGCTCTAGGAAAAAGGTTATCAATGTTGTGTCACGTTTTGCACAGCACATTAATTCACTGATGTCAGTAACCCCTGTATCCATTTCTTTTTTGACAGTTGCCAAGTGCAATTTTTCATGTTTGACACTGAAATGTCATTCATATTAATGAGGCTAAACTACCAAACAATCTGTCAGGTTTACATACAGTATCAGTTCAACCAAAGGCTCAGAATCGAAGACGGGGAAACATTACATGTTGATCACATAGTAAGTAGTTTTATTGTTAGAGAGGTGTTCATACATCAGTCATTCTGTAAAAAAACTATTTATATTCTGTTTATAAAATGTGGCAGATCCACTGAAGTAGGTGAAGATGTTCACTTTCACCTAAAGTGATGGCACAGTGAAACGGAGGTACAGGAATATTTAACAAAAGGATTTACCCCAAAATCTGTGGTCCACCTGTCCTTACCTTGTCTATCCTCTTCTCCATGAAGTCCAGTAGTGTTTGCACTGCGTCCATGTTCTTACCACTGTACTCATCCAGACCTCCGTGGACTGGCACATCGATTAGAACATCGAGGCAGGACGTGGGCAGGTTGCTCAGCAAGTTGACGGCGTGGCTACAGGAGGAAATAATGAGGATGGTCACCTAATTTCAGAAGATTACGGCACTTAGAAAGGAGTAACAACGTATATCCTAGTGTTTTAAAGTGGCACTCAGATTACTTGATCACCCTATTGAAATCTTCACTCTAACCTTTTGGGGTCTTGGCTGTCCAGGTTCCCAAACCTCTCCTTTTGTTGTTCAAATACATGGACTGGCCGGGGATACTTGGAGGTTTGAAAACCACTGCTCTGGACAATAGAACAGCAGTCTCTGCCCATCTTCAGAAGTATCTGACAACCTTCCCTTTTGGACATCAAATATTTCTACACCCACCACCTCGGGCCCGTCTTTGTAAACAATGCTTAGTACTTGTATTGTTTTTGTTCCAGCGCTGACTTTTGCCGATAATTAAAATCACTGATTAGTCACAAATATGTCTTTTTTTTTTCCACCTCATCATGCTCAATAATTCGCTCGAGATGAAAGCATCTGGTAAATTAATAAAAACGTAAGTTATCTCCAAAAAAAAAAGGTTGATATTAAATTGGACTTCTCAGCTAGAAAGAGATTTGAAATAGATGATCATGTGACTGGAGCGCACCTTTGCAACTACCGGTACATGTTTTCTACCAATCAAGTGTCTACATTGGATTGACTTAATAACTTGCTTTGTTTCTTGAATTTAATTTGTTGTGCGGATGGGGAGGTGACGGTTGTAAGGTGCATTGTAAGATTTTTGTTCATGTATATAGGTATACCTTAATATAAAAATATTAAAAACAATAATAATTTAGACTAGCATGAAAACAAGTTGAGTGGATGTGTTTGTGACAAGACCCCAGGCCATCAGTCTGATCAGAGCAGGACTAAGGTTCACTCTTGGGTCTGGACAATAGGCCAAACCCCCGTGACCAGAAAAGGACAACACAAACCATTGGGGCAAGGGCCATATCATCAATCACTTTTACATGACATCCTTTCAGTTCCACTCAAGACCAACATTCTTTACATTCTTCCATGTCTTTCTAACGAAAGCTTTTCTGTCCATTCCCATGAACGCGAGGTCCAGAAAATACATATTTAATAATAAGAACTGTTGCACATGGGAAATACACCAAGGATAAAGGCTGTTGACACACAACAGAGTGACCAAATAAAGCACTTATCCACTTTATGTTAGAAATATAGCCCAGTCCTTAAGGTGTTATTTTCTTTTTAGGAGCCAGTTACCAATGCATAGCACAGCTTTAAACACAATCACCATTTAAAGTCTGAAGCACCTGGTTCATAATATCTGACACAACTTGACTACACACCTTTAGCCCTCACCTTAACCATCATGAAATTGAGTGCCACATGTCCATTTAAACCATGACTGATCCTTTCCTCCACTAACTGCAATGTCTCTACAGAGCCATCCGGTCTTTGGGAGATGCTCTCAACATAGGAAGCCTCCACCATGTTCTCCAACAGTCCGACAAGCCAATCACAAAACCTAAATATACTGTTTGTGGCAAGGTATCTGAATGACAGTAAATCGCAAGGCTGCATTTTCTAGACAATATGAATGCGCCCATCACCAGCTCTTCTTCTCAGTGACACAGTTGTTTAATGCTGTAGCAAAATATTGAAATCAAGAACTAAATTCACACCGCACTTAAGCCCGTGTCGACTCAATCATGACCTCACCGCACATTCTTTCTGTATGTCAACTTGTGTAAATCTGGTGTGTTCGGTCCCTGTTGTCTACCAGTAGCAGAACCAGTAAGAGGGATTAGAGAGGGATTCTACCTGTGTGCTTCCTCTGTTTTCTCCTCTGTCTCAGTCCTTAGCATCAATACATGGCGCAGGATGGCGGCGATGAGACGGAACTGGTGGTGCCCATCCTATCAAATGAAGGATGTACAAGACCATCATCCAGAAGAAATAAAAAAATGTAAATGAAAGAAGTCTGGAGCAGTAGCTGGTAGGGGTATGCAAAATAAAATAAATCATGGAAAAAGCAGACAGTTGTAATATATTGTAAACCCTAAAATCACTAATACATTGCTGATTGCAGAGAGAAAGACAGTCACTATGGAGATAGAGAAAGAATTTGAGGAATGTTGGATTTCCAAAACCTGGAAGAGGCAAACATGGCAGCCCTAACAGGCTTTCCAGTCCATTCATATGTGGGATGAATGCAGGAAAAGGAGGGACTCAACAAGACATCAACTACAATGGTGAGTACCAAGACCAACCCCTATCGTTAACATGCACATCTTATAAGGAACAATCAGATTCTCCTACACGAGAGCCAGAGACCAGTAGGAGATCAAGAATTACACATGTTGATTTGTAAGTAGATTACTGAAAAATTAATTTGTGAAAACTAGGCTTTTCACCTGATAACTAAACGTAGAGCTAATTATAAATGAGCGACACACATGCACTAGCAAACTATCTGTGCCGAGGTGCTTGTAGCATCAGTTGCTTCCCACTGGGGCATATATATATATATATATATATTCAATTATTCTATTTTTCACTGAAACTAATACACACACCCCAAGTACCACTCATGTTCATGGTTGACATGGTTCCAAATGATTACTAGAAAATCTAAAATAACTCAGTAGGGTAACTATGGAGTTAAATCTGCATGTTGTGACAACATCAACACAAACAATATCGAAACTACATTATTCCTAACACAAGTTTCAATACAAAAAGCGGGTTACTAAGACCTATCCACTGATGAAATTTGTTTTAGCATCAATTGTTCTACACACTGTCAAGAGTGAACAGGTTTAAGCTCACAGTGCCAAGATAGGAAGGTTATTACACCACACATCTTTGCATTGTAATGTACATGTATTATTTGAAATTATGGAAAAAGAAATAAAGTATCCTGCTGTAATGCATAATGCAACATTTTATCTACACCGTCGATGGACTATGATATCCTTCAGAGGTCACGTTAATGCAGGATGCTGTGTTTTTTATGGCAAACATTTTTTGAAAATGCAGAGTAAATATTGTCTCGCATTCTGAAAACGCAGGTGTAATGGCCATGAGATTTCATTTAAATTTGCAAGTTCCAACATTTTATTGTTAACAGAGTGAACCGAAAAGCCTGATCCTGCAAATCAAACATGCTCTCCCCTCTTCATTTCTGCGCAGCACGTTGTGTCTGTGGTGGAGAAAGTTAACGAAACCTGTCATTTTCATGTCATCAGTGGGGATACTGATCGATCAACTGGCTGATTCATCTGTCAGTATCTACGGTACATAGTACAATCTGCTTATAATGTGTCTATGTAATTACAAGATAAATGCTTATTATTACTAATCTCACATTTTCCCGATTGGCAGATTATTAGACACATGACAAGTGTAGGAGTAAATGCTATTTGCACATATTATGTGGCCTAGATATTAAAACATGAATGTTTTATGTCCCGCTTAAAAGTGAAACAACAATGGTTGGATGAGAGAAATAAAGTATCCTGCTGTAATGCATAATGCAATATTTTCAGTTTAATATGAGTTAAAAAATAATTTGTGAATCTGTCTTTTGAGGAGTCAGGATCGGATTTTAAACTATAAACAAATGTGAGTGATGGAATGTCATAAATGCACTGAAGCCCTCACATGGTTCAATAATGCAAAAATTATGTATGGGGGTTTAATCGACACTCAAAAATGCATTTACTAATCCCCAGTTCAATTATGAATATCAAATATGATAAACCAATATAATGGTTAAAAGTATGACAAAATGAGAACAACATAAATCCTAATTACTCAATGAATAATGACATGTGTCCGACGCTTGTTTCTAATGCTTATTTTTAATCTACACTGTCGATCGAGAACAATCAGTACCATATCCTTCAGATTTTATTACTGTAATTTGTTATTTATTAATACAACTTGTTACACAACATTATAGGCATATTTCCTGAATTCTACAGTACCAAGTACACCCACATTAATTTATTAAATTAGAACACAGGTAAAATATTTTAAACGCTACTTTCTTAAAGCTATAAAATATTTTAAACGCTACTTTCTTAAAGCTAACACGACCCTTGTCCTTCAGATTTGATCACAGTTACTTCTTATTTATAAATACCACTTTTCACAGCATATAGTCCTGCCTATTTCCTGCTTTCTAGAGCACAGAGTACACCCACGTTCAATTATTTAATTACGGTACAATGCAGGTAAATTCTTTAAAACGCATATGGTTGGAGGGTCGCAGACTCCTGAAATCTAATGCGACCTTTGTCTACTATCCTATCATGGCAGCGCTGCATGGATATGCAATGTCTCGAGCTGAAGCTCCGGGCAAAGTTGGAGAAGCCCTGGCCTGGATCGAACCCGAGGCCACCGTAATGTAGCCTCAATTACCTTTAACCTTCAAGCCAAAGAGGATGGAGATTCCCAGGAGAAATACCATTTAGACCACTGGTTCTCAACTCCGGTCCTGGGGACCCACCGTCCTGCATGTTTTAGATGTCTCCCTGCTCCAAAACCAACTTCCATGCTCATATATACCTGGTAGCCTCAGTGGTGAAGCTATGAGACATCCAAAACATGCAGGGCAGTGGGTCCCCAGGACCAGGGTTGAGAACCACTGATTTAGACCAACAGCTTTTTGATGCACAATACGAGACAGCAAATTATACAAATATCAATGGCCCTTTGGTATGTCATATTTTCACTTAAATTCTGTACCATATCCAACAGATTCATATCCTAGACTTAGTGGGTTTATGTCCACCTCAGCTACATGCTGTGACACAATGATGAGTAAGTGTTGAGGGGGGGTAAACAACAAAGATAATTTCACTAACCCCCACCCACCCACTAATCAAGGAAGCTTTGAAGGTGCCAAGAGGCTTAAGTGAGGTCAGATAGCTGATAAACCTCTTATTACTGCACAGGCTTAGTGAGGCCTTTCTAACAGAGGATAGAGAAGCGGTCTGGCTGCTTGAGCTGGCATCAACAAAGCCAAGTGTCTTGTAGGTATACTTTACATATTAGGCTTAACTCATAGGATATAACATTTGGTGGCTTCAAATTTAAATTAAAACATCCAAATGTTTCACAGGCAGGAGTACAATACATTCTGTTGGTGCAGTTTACATGTACAGACTCTATAATATGCTTGAGCTTGTCTTGTTTTTCATACCTTATTGCTTACTAACGGACATTGCATTTCTTCTTTAAAATTTTTATTATCACTGCATTTCTAGAGGCAAAGCACAATATTTTCACTGTAACATTAACTTGGATATACCCTATGTTGCTGTACCAACACCAAGTAAACATAATCTATAAGAAGAAAAATCAGGGTCTAACTCACCTCATCGCTAGTGTCAGAGAGTGTGAGGTTGAACAGGGTTTTCAGGGCTTCCATGGCCCTCTCGTTGTCTTCAGCGAGTACAGGCAGGGCGTGGGGGTCAGGAGGCGCTGCCTCATAGGGTCCTACCCAGTGTACATCTAGGGTGTGCTCCAGCACCTCTGTGAGGAGCCCCACGGCACGCATCTCCCTCTGGAGGCTCCCCCGGACATCCGGCCGCAGCGCTGAGAGAAGGAAGAGCAGGCGCAGGGAGAACAGGCCAACCTCGTGGCGCCCGGCGCGGGCGGCGCGCAAGCAGGCGCACAGACCTCGTGCCAGCTGCATGTCGGCACCCGCCTGCTGCGCCGCCGCGCTGTTGTACACCACGTTACACAGACACTTCAACGCCTCCACCACCACCCTCTCTTCCTCCTCTGTCTGGGCCTCATCCTGCAGGCTGTCACCACCCTCCTCTCCCCTCCGTAACCGGGCCAGCCCGGCCAAGACCATCATGCCCTCCTGTGTGCCAACAGGACCCAGGACCCGCTTGTCCCGGGACAGTATGCGGAGGGTTTCCAGGCAAGTGCACTGACAGCGGGTCCCAACCTGCCTGCCCAGCACAGTCAGAAGACCCTGACAAAGCCTCTGCACACAGAGATAGATAGATAGATAGATAGATAGATAGATAGATAGATAGATAGATAGATAGATAGAGAGATAGCAATAAGGATGCCAGCTTTTAACAACAGTTCCTCTACACTACCTATGAAAATGCAGCAGAAAAGGAGTTTTCTACTTACACTTCGTATGTCTTCCTCTTTTGGGTCGAACGTGAATGTGCCATTATTCTGAAGAAAAAAAAAGAAGCAATATATAAACGACTGAGAGAACATGTAAATACATACCTCTTGGTAAAAGTGATTTGTCACCTTCAGCTATGCACCAGCATCGGTGTATGATGAAAACACAAGGTACAGAAGAGGCTGCTGCTGGTCGGTGATTCTAAACTCCTTGAGGTGTGCAGACACAACACGAGTGTAATGTAATGTTCCATCACCATAATTCTCTCTGGCAGAGGTGGTAAAAGTACTGAGTAAAAGTACTTTTCTGGAGTACTCTGTGTCCACAAGTTTTGGGAAGTCCCTACTTACGACCAAAATGATCAGGTAAAGGGAATTCATATCTTACCAAAGCCATGCTTGATATTTTCTTTAATCTTTCTATTCCTTTCACAGGTAACTGTTAAGATCTGAACTCCCTTTACCTGATCATTTTGGTCTTAAGTAGGGACTTCCCAAAACTTGTCAACTCAGAGTACTTCAGAAAAGTACTTTTACTCAGTACTTTTACCACCTCTGCTCTCTGGGTATCACAGTGACAGCACCTAACGTCTGTATCTACCTACTGTAGCTATTACTGACGTTAAATAACACCTGATTCTACAGCAACACATGTTATTAACCAATTATGCACGATGTTGCTTCTGCATGCATAACGAGTTAGACACACAACAGCAGAGACACCGTCCAGCAGTAGACCATGCACACTAGACTAGCTACCTACTCAGCTAGCCAGTGTAAACATATGTACGGTAAACAACTTCCTGCAAACATTTGTACATTTGTTTACTCGCTTGATTTGATTTCAAGCAAAATGGGAGTGCGCGGTCTGTATAGACACATAAATGTTTAAACTATTCGTTTTTAAAACGCTTTCAGATGGATAGCTAACTAGCATGCTAGCTAAATACTGTTTTGGTTGACGTCAAAGAGAAGCCCACCCACCTCTCCGTTGTACTGGTGCAAAAGCTTTTCAATGACCTCTTCATTGTCAGTCTCGAGCACCGACAGGATGTTGTTGAAATCCATTCTTCAAATTTCAATGTAAATTCAATAACTTTTACCCTTCTGTATGTTTCTGATAAATTTTCGCGTTTTCGTCTATACACGTCTGTCGTCGCCTAACAACACTTCCTTGTTTCAACTTTCACCCGTTTACGTCACCTTCTCATCTGACAGGAGGATGCGCAGTGTTCAAGGTTCTTGAAAAAATGTACAAACGTAAAATAAAGCATGGACTCACTGGACTGAGTAATTATCATTTTGTTTAAATATAGTCAGGTTCTCTGTTTGTCCTTTAATCTGCTAATAGGTCATATATTTTTATCGGGGGTGGCTTTTCTGTCCTTAGATTTGATGCAGCTTCCTTTTAAGTTGTTACTGGCATTCCCAAAATGTACTATCCTAATAAAATTGACATCAACCATGCACAATATCTGATATGTTAAGTAGTTTAGGATAGCGAAGCATGGACTAGGATAGCTAAGGATGGACTAATGCCATTAAAAACAGATTCAGTGTTTTTCTTATGGAGTGTTTAGAATGGATATGTCTCCTTCCGTTGCAGTTGAAAGACAATCATTAATGATCATTAATGATTTAAAGCACTGGAACTTTAGAAATTCTTACCCATCCAACAAATTTTAAATTTAAAGACTGGATAACGGGAAGATGATATTTGACCTGTTGAGACCGAGCCAAGGGGTTTGTATGATATTATAGTTATGCTCCTCACACTGACACCTCCGCAATGGCCCAGACTGGTCTGAGCTGGTATCAAGAGATTGTTGTCAGGCCTTTAGTCTTTCAGGACTGAGTACTTTTTCTCCTGTTCATTGCATTTGTAACCATTGTACCGAACAGGACTACTGCATTCATATCTTTGGTTGTGACCCTTTATGGTGTTCAGGAAAAAGGGCTCAGAGCACCAGGGATCTGTGTTCAAATAATAACAAAAAAACCTTGAAAGAGTCAGAGGTCAAAGGTTTCAGGAGAGAGGTGCAATGACCCCATCTCAGCAGGATCTTCTCTCTATAGAAATGTAATTCTTTCCACAGTGTGGCCCTCTTGCTCTTCACCCAGCCCCCACTGGGACCCAGACCTTCCCACTGCTGCCCTAGGATTGGAGGATTTTGCTCAGAGGATTTCAAAAGATTTGGGCTCCTTTGTCGACATCAAACTCAAAATGGAGGTTTGGTAAGGGGGGATTTGTGAAATGTCATGCTATGACAGATATTTTGTCAAGATCTATTACAGTAAGTTTGGCCAAGTCAAATTGCAACCTAAACAATTGTGTTGCTTTTGTATGTTGCTGAACCCTTAATAACATCTTAATTAACCTTGATCAATAGTCATAATGTTTTTTTTAAGTTTACATTACAAAAGAAATAGCTTGGCCAAATATATGATGTTGAACCAGGTTTTCAGGACATAGACTGTCTGCAGGACAGAGACTGTTTTTTACTAATGGTATAAAGTATGTCTGAGGAAAATGGTACATGTCTGAAGAAAGAAGAAATAAAAACACTGCATTTGAACTGGGGTTTTTCCAAATTATTTATGTGTCAACAAATAATTCAACACACATATCAGTGAAACTGTAACAGTTGTCGCCACAGAAGTTGTCGAGTGCTTTTATTTACAGAAAAAAGTGACTAGAGTTCATGTATGTTACACTTTGATATTTGTTCCTTATTATTCCTACCCATAGGGTAATAGGTCCACAGTAGCTTTGAGTGCATAATAAAACACACAAACCTAGATTAATGTTTTCTTAACTATATTCATACAAAATGAAAACAAAATACAGACTGTAACACAAAAACAAACAATAAAGAACACCATGTTACAAAGTTACAAAAAATACATCTATAGTATGCCCTCCTCTTACCCACAAAAAGGCTACAGCAACAGAGCTTGTGACAAAGCACACAAATAATCTGGCTGAGGCACAACACTCAATAATTAAAACAGACACGCTGATATAAGCTCTCCACAGGTTTAGCTTAGTCTCTGCTATAAACTTCTCATAGTTTTTTTTCCTGTATGCTAATTGATGTAACTGGGCTCCATTGGTGAAACTTTAAGGCAACTTCCTTGGTCATATTCATTAAGCTCTAAATGGAAGGCTAAAACAGGTATCAACAACTTGAACTTTTCCAATAACAATAGGGATTCTTCATTTTCTAATGCCTCATTTGTCACTAAAGCCTGATTTAATGAATAGTACCCCGGTCCAGAAACAGGCTAGAGCTGCTAAACTCCATTTTAGGAGGCCTGAATTGATCCCACTCAGGCCAATTAAATGGTAAGCGTTGACCAAGAGAAAACAGTGTGTGCCATGAAGAGACTTTAAATACACCAGCTACAGTACACAACATATAGGTCCAGTGGTTGCATATAATAGTGGCTAGTGTCGCAGTACAGGGAGGGTGTTGATCACTGTTTGTTAGTGAACTTGAGAAGTTGATGGCAGGACTGGTGTGACGTGATTGAAAAGGCACAGCTGGGCAATGTCGCACTGCACACTTTTACACGTAAGAATCTTCAGACTGTTTGTTTCTAAAAATCCCAAAGGCTTTACACAGCCGTTAGTGGAAAACAAACAAACCTGGGATTGAGACGATTGCTGCCATCAACAAACTAGGCTTGTGTCACAATATTCTGATTGTGTAATGATACAAGAAGTCCGGATTCTTGGTTGTCTGTGCTGTGGCTTTTGACTCAGGTAATCAGATAAGCCATTGTTGTTATTCTCCAGCCTCTCACCTGCCATTACACTAGTACACCTGATTAGAGGCCTTGGTAGGTATCCAGCAGGGTTAGGACACTGCCCAGGGGAGCTCCTCTCTCTTGGAGGGCTTAAAACGAAGCCTACTTGGCCCAGCCCGTGGTAGCCTCTCCGTTAATATAGGCAAAACCGGGAAAATGTTGTGAGTGTTCGTACTCAGAGTTCCTGCGAGTAGCCAGAGGGGAGTACATGTCTCCGGGTGTGGCATAGCGGGATGAGTGCATAGGGGGACTGGTGTAACAGCTGTTGGCTGGGGAGACATCCGCCCAGCGAGGCGCCACGGGTGTAGGGTGCAGTCGCTGTGCGCCTCCCATCAGGCAGGGCTCCATCCGAGACATCTGGCTGTTGAGCGGGTACTGCAAACATAACACAATACTGTCTGTTAGGAGGTACTGCAAACATAATGCAATACTGGCTGTTAGGAGGTACTGCAAACAAAACACAATACTGGCTGTTAGGAGGTACTGCAAACACGACACAATACTGGGTGTTATGGGGATGTATGGATCATATGTAGTGGTGGCTTGATCCCTGAATATCTGACATGACCTCAGAAACCCCAGCCAGCAGTTAAGCTGTAGCTCACTGGATCAGACAAAACGTTTGGTCCTGAGGTCATACAGTACATCATGTGTAAGGTTCTCTAGAACATCAACATGTATATAATTTACAATGAACAGGGACTTTAGAACCCCTAAACACACCAAACAGTTTTGTACATTGTGGACATGGATAAGACACTTTTTAGATCTCTTGGACCAGCGGAGCAGCCGGTAGTATTTTTGTTGCCCATGGTGACAGACGACTAACAGCACATGTAGAATAACCTACTCTTACAAAATATTTGGGACCGGTTGGGAAATACAATTTTGTCATCTTCTTTCCTTCCTTTTTAGTGACCCTCTCAGACAAAGCCCACACATTGTGCCCGATTTAATTTCAGACCAGGGTAGGAAAAAGTAAAAGTCTTTCCTCCATATCCCACTAAATATAAACACACAGGCAACAGTCGACTCTATTATGAGGGCTGGTGGTACGGAAAGAGGCAGTCATCATGGGTCAGAGAGCAGTGAACTCTTGTTCGCACACAGAAAAGAGACCATTGAATAACAATATTTTAATAAACGCCTCCCCTTCCTCTGCATTGCTCTACAGGGCTATGGCCACTTGCCTTCAACGTGAATTGTTTTTATATTTTTACCATTATTTATGTAGGAATGTTGATTAGGACCTGGTGTGAATATTACAGGTGGGAGATGGAGCAATTAGGGTTAACTGTCTAGCTCAGGAACAGAATGAGACAGGGGGATTACAACCGAGGACCTTTCAGACACCAGTCAGTGCTTGGAAGTGGAGATATAGTGGACTACAGAGCACGGTCTGCTGGGCCCCTAGCCAGACCTCCTTTCCCTGGATGTTCCTTCCACTGGTGTGGAGGAGGAGTGGCGGCTCGGGGACTGGTGAGGCCCAGCTGATCTCCTCTAAGCACAAAGACGAGGGAAGTTGAAGGGCCCTTAACAGGAAATTACCATCCAAAGGGTCAATGCATACCAGTGGCTGCACGGCTAACAGTGTATGAGCTCCACCCTGCTGCAACGCCCTCTTCACGTCGGCTCCTTCTCATCTTCGGTTCCTCATCGATCTTCTCATTCATATTGTTTATTCCTCTCATTCTCTCGTCCTCATATTTTCTCTCTCACCATCACCAGGGTAAATGTTTCTCTGGCTCTAACGTATTCACACCCCCAGAGTTTCCACCCTGTTGGCACAAACGCTACGTAATGCGTTTAGCATACTAATGTTCCCTGTTTTCACTTCCTGTACGTATTAACAATACCGCTCTGATTCACTGCCTTTGTAAAATTCAATTACTAAAGCTAGGTTGGAATTTACACCCTGTCTTTGTCCCAAATAGGAATAAACTATCAGTCTTCTGTGATTATGCTCCTATTCTTATGTGCATAGATATGAGAGGTACGTCGTTATAGTAGGACATGGAAGAACTATAAACAAGAACCAAGGTTCAGAATAACTATTGTCATAGCCTAGTATGCTTTCTAATTCAGTGCTCCATATTTCAGTGGGTCTAGTGCTTCTGTAATTGTGTGCTATGGTGATTTTCAATCTTTGCTGTCTAATAACTCAGCAGACAGTCACATTTTCAACAGACTCTTTGTAATGGATTTGATACAGTGTCACACTGGCTTTCTTCCTTCATTGCTCTGACGTCAATGGAATACCACAGAGTCCACTCCAGGACCCAAGCCAAGAACGACTATTGTCATTAACAAAGTGTGGAAAATTGTGTGAAAAGCTGGAATTGTTGACTCTGTGACTAAACGTCACCATTATCAAACAGGCTAGAAAGATATACATTGGAAGATTGACAAATCGTCCTAAAGTGTTGAGTGAATATAAAGCCAATCTGGCACCCAGAACAAAATCTTGTGTGTGTTGGTTGACTAATGTAAAATTAAAGTTAACAGTTGGACTGGATGTACATATTGTCACAATTGACTCCACTGTGATTCCATTCAAACTGCAGATTCTGAGGTAAATGTGCTGTACACGTACTGGCCACTTCATTAGCTACATTTTGTCAGTACCTGGTTGGACTCACTTTTGGCTTCAGATCTTCCTTAATTCTTTGTGGCAGAGAATCAACAAGGTGCTAGAAACATTCCTCAGAGATTTTGATCCATATTGACATTACTGCATTACACCGTTGCAGATTTGTCAGCTGCACATCCATAATGCAAATCTCCCGTTCCACCACATCCCAAAGTACTCAACTGAATTGAGATCTGGTGATTGTGGAGGCCATTTGAGTACAATTAACTCATTGCCACGCTCATGAAACCAGATGTGAGCTTTGTGACATGGTGTGTTTTTCCTGTTGGATGTAGCTATTGGAAGATGGGTACACAGTAGTCAGCAACAATACTCAGGTAGGCTTCGGTATTTAAACAATGCTCAACTGGTACTCAGGGACCCAAAGTGTGCCAAGCAAATATCCCCAATACCATTACACCACCACCACCAGCCTGAACCGTTGATACAAGGAAGGATGGACCCATGTTTTCATGTTTCTCACACCAAATTTCTACTTTACCATCTGAATGTCACAGCAGATATCTAGACTAATCAGACCAGGCAACATTTTTCCAGCTATCTCTTGTCCAATTTTAGTGGCCCTGGGCAAATTATAACCTTAGTTTCCTGTCCTTAGCTGACAAGAGTGGTGCCCTGTGTGGTCTTCTGCTGCTGTAGCCCATCTGCTTCAATGTTTGACGTGTTGTGCATTCAAAGATGCTCTTCTGCATACCTTGGTTATTTGAGTTACTTTTAATTTCTATAAGCTTGAACCAGTCTGGCCATTCTCCTCTGACATTTGCCATCAACAAGGCATAATTTCCCAGAGTACTGTTGCTTACAGGATATTTTCTGTTTTTTTGACAATTCTCTGTAAACCCAAGAGATGGTTGTAGACTTTCTGCACTTTCTGAAAAACTCAAACCAGACAGTTTGGCACCAACAACCATGCCAAGTCATGTTCAAAGTCACTTAAATCCCCTTTGTTCCGATGCTTGGTTTGAACGTCAGCAGATTGTCTTGACCATGTCTACATGCCTAAATGCATTAACCTGCTGTCACGTGATTGGCAGATTGGATATTTGCATTGACGAGCAGTTGAACAGGTGTACCAAATGAAGTGGCCGGTGAGTGTATACAGTATGCTTTGTACTGTAGATGCTTTGGCTTGTCATTATGAATGAGACCTGCAACGGACCTGTGCAGAGGTGCGGTGGTAGGCAGGGTAATGAAGGGGCGCAGGGATGCCAGGTTCATGGGCTAGACTGGGGTACTGGCTCTGGATGGAGAGGGGGTGCTGGTTGGAATAACTCCCATAGTTATAGCTCCCCGTGAACCTGGAGAGAGACAAATACATCAATCATTGAATGTGTTAAAAATGGTCTCAGTCTTTTTTCTCTAAATTTCAACACTCATCTATAAGAGCTCACAACACATCTATAAGAGCTCATAACCCCTCCATGAGAGCTCATAACCCCTCCATGA
>JACXGM010022181.1:0-16248 GCA_016801145.1 Umbra pygmaea | reverse complement strand
CACACACACACACACACACACACACACACACACACACACACACACACACACACACACACACACACACACACACACACACACACACACACACACACACACACACACACACACACACACACACACACACACACACACACAAGCAAATACACACACACAATCACACACATATCTTTATATACAGTAATATTACAGAACACAAAAATGACTCAAAAAACTGTTTTTCCAACAAATCAACTTGGAGGAGAAAATGAAAAAGCAGAAAACAGGGGCAAACATAAGGATTTGAGTGAATTTGACAAGGGCCAATTTGTGATGGCTAGATGACTGGGTCAGAGCAGCTTTAAAACTGCAGCTCTTGTGGGGTTTTCCCGGTCTGCAGTGGTCAGTACCTCTCAAAAAGAGTCCAAGAAAGGAAAAGCGGTGAACCAGCAAGAGGGTCATGGGCGGCCAAGGCTCATTGATGCACATGGGGGGGCAAAGACTGGTCAGTGTGGTCCTATTCCAACAGACAAGCTACTGTAGCTCAAATTGCTGAAAAAGTTACTGCTTGTTCTAACAGAGAGGTGTCAGGACACAGCGGGGCTGATGTTTTGGGTGGCGTACACAATATGCGGCATATGGTCATAATGTTATGGCTGATCAGTGAATATACTATTATTATTTTTGGATATTTATTTGTTTATTTTTTCTGTATTTTACCAGGCAAATTGACTGAAAAGAGCTTCACATTTACAGCAACGGCCTGGGGAGAAGTGGGGGGAGGGAATGGGATGAAAGAGCCAATTGGGGATGATTAGTTTGCCATGAGGGTATGAGGGCCAGAGTGGAAATAAAACAGATGTGTTTGTATTGCTATTACAGACTATTACAGCCAACCAGCCAGCTACCTAGCACAGCTAGTTAGCCACATCGTAGTATCTAAATCGGCATACAGAGCGCTACTGCAGTTGAGCTAGCAGCCTGAGCATAGATTGTATATATCACTGGATGTAACATGTGTGACGTCACCCATTAGTTTGTGAAGATCTGATTTGGGTCATCGCATTTGGCGTTACGGGCGCAGACATCTTGGTTACAAAATGTAAAACAAAATGTAATGTAACTTACCAGAAAAACTGAACTGCCAAATCCTTTCAGTGTCTTGACGTACAACCGATCGCCATAGCCACACCCTAAACCCCCCTTTGCTTTATCACTGATTTTAAAATCAACAAGACCATAATTCAAAAAATTCACATCATTATATATTGCAGAAGGCTTAAATCTAGCAGTTGAGACCATATACTCATTATGAAAATGTTTACTGAGGTAATAAATCAAGTGAGAAGTGTTTCTCATTCTCATAGACTATTACAGAAACCGAGCTCTTTCGCAACCAGACGTATCACCCCCAGCTGGAGTTTAGATAGAATGCAGGTTTAAGGCACTTCCTCATTTGCGTCACTTTGCCAAACCGGATGCTCAACCCTGTGAGCCTGAGTTTACGTCCCGGGTAGCAGGGGATTTTGCTCCAACAACATGAACCTTGGCTAGGCCACGGATCCAGCGTTGATGTCTCTGCAAGACCCCATATAAAAGCCCAGCTGATGGGATCCTTCATCGTGGCCCTCAGCTTGCCTTCCGCCCTTGAAGGTTGCTGCTAGAAACTTCCTGTTACTCTGACAACCTTGCAGATAGGCAAACTAATCCTCAGACCTACTTTACACTGTACTCTCTGGTTTGCACACGTATTTGGACTCCATAATCACTCTGCCCAATCAGTGAACTGTTCTGAGAAGCCTATATGTAATTAAAGGAGTGGTCCACAGTAAATCAGTTTCATAGTCTACCATTTACAAACGTTACCATAGAGGATTCATGTCATATACACGTCTGTTCTTTTTCAATATATCATAGAAATGCCGATAGTAATCTTTCACACTTTACAATAGGCTATAAAAAGTTAGGGTTTGCATGTTAGGTCGGAAGATTATTAAAGAGATCTACGTGCTAAATTAACCGTCACTACAGCCCAAAAGCGGCTGAAAAGCGATGCAATCCCATCCATTTTTCTTTATCTAGAAAGAGTAGCCTATACATAGTAAGGTATAGTAATTTACACACTCAGCTAGCTACTAAATACAGCTGGCACACTACACTAATAACATTACCACACAGACACAATGTGTACTCCTTTATCAAGGTAATGAAAATAGGTTTAATAAACTTACTCATCTGTTAATTGTCCTCTTGCTACGTCTCTTTCCATGTGTGCTGGAAAACATAAGTGATTCAGTGACGCATACGCAGTCGTCAGTCATTTTTGGTTCAAGCCTTACAAGTAAAGCTTGTCCACGATCTCATTCATTGTAGCAAATGCTTTTTTCTTAAAAAAATGGATGGACATATTCCCACAGAAGCACTTAGGCAATTAGAATTTAACCGCATTTCAACTGGATTATCTATAGAACATGCTGCCTTGTTGAAGCTGAATATCAAACTCCATTTGTTGTAAATGTTCTTCAATGTCCTCAGGCGCAAACATGTACGGTTGGATGTCACTCAGAATGTAAAAGCAAGTTGTAAAATTCCTCATCTGCACATTCTAGGTTAGTAGCAATTGTGTTACCAGCGACTTTGGTTACTAACTGTTTCACAGAATCCAGAGAACATGCCGGGTGGGCGGGGCTTGGAACAAGGAAGCCAGCGTTGAAGTTCTATACATACTGAAAAAATCATACCACCTCGTCTGTTTCGCGTTTAAATGGCTGCTAGAAACGTCAATGAAAGACAAGCTATACCTTAAGAAATCAAGGACAACCGAGGCTTTAATGAGTAGGTTTGAAAGCCAGATCAGTATAACAGGTATGGCTATTTTCGCGACAGAATATATGCCTATTTTCTTTTTTCCTATCTCCAAAGTCCATTCGAAACACACAGTGACGTCAGCGTGTGAAAATTCCCCGCGAAATTTCAAATCTTGCTCTTACACTAGCCAGGCATGGGTGAAACATATCTCACTGTTCTACAAATGTCTGGGAGAAGCTACTAGCACCTCCAGATAGATGTAGGGTGAAGTTTCCCTTTATAAAAAGAAATAAAGTGCTACAGAATAATATATTTTGTAAGTCAAACAGTGCCACACTAATAAATATTTTTTTAACAAAAGCGTTTTCCTAAATATATTCAATAAGGCCTATACCACATACCATAACCTGAAATTCCCTTTAATATATCTGCATCATTTTTTTTCATAGTTCTAATGTGAGCATGCAATTGTAGCAGTTAGATTCACTATAACCTGTCCTGCACTTGAAATGTAGCCTATTTTTTATAGAACTTTCCAAATAAATGCGTAATAAATCTGTATTATGGAAGCATTGCATGAAAGTTAACGGGTGATTCGAAACAAGTTGAACGCAAACTCTACCAAAAATGGTTTTCAAAGTCAAAGTCAAAGTTGTTTATTTATCATATGCATCGAATAACATACATCATCCTATGCAGAGAAATTCTTTTGACATGGCACGGCGATTCTATGCGATTCTATGCATAACATTGTTCAACATTAAATATGTAGCCTACCACTTCAAAACAGCTTACATGTATGTAGGTGCATGGTAACACGCGCTGCTTTGAATAATCTACTTGTTACATCGTGATCTCTCAGAAATCCGTGATACTACCACGGATACTTAACTTCAAACTCTGTGGCAGTTTCACGGAATGGCTGAATATTCTGTGGAATAATCACAGATCCTTAACTTCTAAATCCGTGGCAGTTTCATGCATGACGTAACAGAGTGTAAATAGCGTAGATTTTGCAGGTTGGTAGGTTGGGGCTGGTGGACGGGCGTATAAACATGCGACTCACATACCAAAGGTTGCGAGTTCGAATCCATGCGGACACTTTGCATATATTCTGTTTTCTATACCAGCGCGATGCAGATGTGTTGCAAATGTGCTTTTTTTTATAATATTTTTACTCACTATAACCATGGTTACAAACAATAAATTACAACATAATACAAGTTACATCGAGTTAACAGCAAGGTTTCTAAGTGGTTAAGGTTAGGGGTTTGGGAAAGGCTTACATTGAATTAACAGCAAGGTTTCTGAGTGGTTAAGGTTAGGTTAGGGGTTTGGGAAAGGCTTACATCGAGTTAACAGAAAGGTCTCACTGTGCGCCAATTGCAGATTTTTTCGTGAAACTGCCATGGATTTTGATCTGTGTTCATTTCACAGAATTATCTGCCATTCCGTGGACCTGTCACGGATTCTGATGTTCATACTCCATGGCATTTTCACGGATTTCTAAGAGATCAGGCTGACTTATTAACATCTGCATTAAATGAAATGTTTAGGCTACTGTATCCTCGTCTGTTTATAAAGGGATGCTTATTTTTGCGACCAAATACACGCCTTTATTCGTTTTTCCTATCTCCAAAGTCCATTCGAAACACATGGTGACGTCAGCGTGTGAAAATTCCCAGCACTAGCCAGGCATGTGTGAAACATATCTCACTGTTCTACAAATGTCTGGGAGAAGCTACTAGCACCTCCAGATAGCTGTAGGGTGAAGTATCCCTTTAACTATTTGGATTAGCTTTTATTGTCCTATTGTACAGATCAAAAAACTCTCGGATCAG
Organism: Umbra pygmaea; assembly: GCA_016801145.1. NCBI lineage: Eukaryota > Metazoa > Chordata > Actinopteri > Esociformes > Umbridae > Umbra > Umbra pygmaea. The sequence continues at coordinate 11,620 of JACXGM010022181.1, read as the reverse complement.
ATCGTTTCTCGGATCAGATCATTTCTCGGATCAGCAAAATAAAAAATAAAAAATAATTGGAATTTGGGTTAGTTGTTTTTATAACTTTCAGTGGTTATGATGGAGCAATATAAGAGAGAAATGTGGTTAATATTGATCGTTGTTTAGGTACATTAAATCACGTTAAGCTTTTTCCTCGCCATAGGACCCAATGAAGAAGAAAACTTTAACGTGAGATTACTTTTATAATCCTTGGACGTTACGCTTTTTCACATTAAGCGTTTTTGTATGTCCCATCTGCGATGGGATGTCGTAACATGGGTCAAACAATTTCAGCATGTGTTTTAAGTCCTCCTTTTGCAGAACCGAATATGGCCTCATGTCTGCATTTATAAACACACACCAATAGCGTTTGTGATGGCTTTAGCCCGGTATGATTAGTTGCCTAAATGCCACTGTGATAAGCAGTTGTTTTGCATCTTTCGTTTTCATTCCTGTCAGTGAAACACCAGGGTGATGTTGCTTCAAATGCTTGGCCATGCGTGATGTGTTTCCACTGTCATATCGCTTTCTTGTGCCACAGTGTCTACACACTGTCACAGTTTTATCCACCAACCTCTTTCCTTCATCATTATTTTTAACAGGGAAACCAAAATGCTCCCATACAGGGAATTTAAATGACGTGGGGTGTTCAAGCTCCTCCGTTCCTCCGCTCGCCATGACCATGCTGTGAGCGGACTGAAACTGCGCACAACTTTTTTTTTTCAGAAATCAATCCGCGGATCACGTGTGTGCCGAACCGAAGATATTGATCTAAACGGATCACTGATGAATGACGATCCGTTCCACCACTATCCTATTGTATTGTAGATCACCCAGTCCCCATCAGTTTACCCCAGATAACTTATTTACCCCCCCTTAAGCACACAGTATACTAGAGATTCCTGACCTGGGGCACGCCAAAGTCACGTCATGGGATCGCCATAACCATTTATACTTGTGCGTGGTGCTCGCAACACTAATGTCAGTCTTCTCCTGAATAGAGGTGTCACTTGAAAAAGAAGAAAAAAGTCAACGATGGCAAAATGGGCAGCAGAGTTGACATTAATGTCAACAGTGGCTAAGATTATCTTAACTGTGTTGTTATGAACCATTTACAGTTTTATTATGAACCATTAACTATGTTACTAGGAATCGTTTACTGTGCACTCAAACTCAGCCATGCTTCCTGTTTCCCCTTTGACGCGCGCCGCTGAAAAAAAAGAGTGGTGCGCCCCCTTGGCTCGCGCACTCGAAATCCCCAGTTTCGAAAAGCCCAGTCGGGGGCGTTAAGTATACTGTAGGCATTACTCATACTCTTACTGCTCTACCTGGTTTAACCAGTTCCCATGGAGATGCTGCAGCACTTTTTCTAACTCAACACCTTGGTTCACCCCCTCTACCCACTCACCTCACCAAATCTTAATCTGTTCACCAGGCAATGAACCTATGTAACTCTGCCCAGAAATTCACCCCACTCATTCATCCTGCCCAATGCTCTAAATGCCCAAATTCTCAAAGCATTTTGTCACATTCTCATATTACGTTTGCTCTGTTCCTCAGGAGATGTTAAACCAAACCCTAGCCCGGTAACCAATATTGCCATCTCCACCCCCCAGGTGCTCTCCTATGTAGACTTCTGCAATAGTAAGAATCTTAGGTTCATGCATATTAACATCAGAAGCCTACTTCCTAAATTGGATTTATTTACTGCCCTTGCACCCTTAGCTAACCCTGATATACTAGCCATGTCTGAATCCTGGCTCAGGAAACCCACCAAAAATTCAGAAGTGTCAATCACAAATTATAAAATCTACCGTCAGGATCACAAAAGGAGGGGGAGTCATACTCTATTGTAGACAGGCACTATAATGCTCTGTTATCTAGGTTTTTGGCGAAACTCTTACTTTTGAAATTTATCTGTCCCTCACTGTAACCACCTGTTACAGACTTCCCTCTGCGCCCAGTTGTGCCCTAGATAACCTCTGTGAATTTATCACTTCCGATTCGTCTTCCGTGTTTTTACTGTTAGGTGGCTTAAACTGGGCATGCTTAATGCTTCACCCAATTTACTGTCCAAACTTGATCCCTTCAATCTCACACAAATCAATGATTCATTGGAGATCCCTAAAGATTGGAAAGCTGCTGCAATAATCCCTCTATTCAAAGGGGGGGACAATCTCCATCCTGCGAAAGCCTTATTAATAAACAAATTATCAACCATATTGATACATTTAGAATCCCAACACAACCTCACTGGTGGCCTAGTGAAGTGGTTCCCAAACCTCTCCTTGGGGACCCCCAGACATGCCGTGTTTTTGTTTAAACCCTGAAATGGCACACCTGATTCAATTAGTCAAAGGTGTAATATGTAGTTGACTAATTTAATCAGTTGTGTCATTTCAGGGGGAAATCAAAACATGGCCTGGCTGGGGGTCCCTGAAGAGAGTTTTGGGAAACACTGGCCTAGTGGATAGCACTGTGGACTCACAGCAAGAAGGTTCTGGGTTCGAATCTTGGTCATCCCGGGCCTTTCTGTGTGGGTTTCCTCCGGGTGCTCCGCTTTCCCCAACCATCAAAAACATACAGGTTAGGTTTTGGACTACAGATGAAAATTAGCATCTAGGCTATAATCTGGCTCATTTACAGTCTGTACAGAAGTGTAAGATTGTTCATTAATGTGCACTGTCCCAAATAAATGAATAAATACAATTATCACTGACATGCAATCCAGTATCCGAGCTGGTCGTGGGTACACCTCAGACACACTCAAGGTCCTAAATGACATCATAACCGCTATCGACCAAAGACACTACTGTGCAGCAGTCTTCATTGACCTGGTCAAGGCTTTTGATTGTCAATCACATCATCCTCATTGATAGATTAAAAAACCTGGTTCTTGCCTGGTTCACAAATGATTTCTCAGACAGATTTCAGTGTGTGAAGTTGGAGGGCCTACTCTCCAGACCTCTGGTTGTCTCTGTGGGGGTGCCTCAGGGTAAAATTTTCAGGCCGACTCTATTTTCTGTATATATCAATGATGTTGCTCTTGCTGCAGGTGACTCTGATTCACCTGTATGTAGATGACACCATTCTATATTTGGCTGGCCCAACTTTGGACACTGTGTTAAAAAACCTTCAGGAAAGCTTTAATAACATACAACACTCCTTCTGTTGCCTCCCAATTACTTCTAAATTCTACTGAAAGTAAATATGTTTTGTGTTCACACACTGCATTTACCTGCCCACCAAACATCACCACACTTGACGGGTCTGTGCTAGGATATGTAGACCACTACAAGTACCTAGGGGTCTGGTTAGACTTATCACTTTCCTTGCAAACCCACATCCCAGCCAAACTCTCCCTTGTGAAAAAAATGACTTTTCTCCCCATACTAGACTTCGGTGAAAATTAAATGTTATGTACCACAGCGCCATTCGTTTTGTCACCATTGCTCCATACAACACCCACCACTGCAACCTCTACAATCTAATCGGATGGCCTTCACTTCACACCCGGTGTCAAACACACTGGAATCATTTCATCGAATAGTGTCAACTAGGCCAAACCCCACCTTACCTAAGATCATTAATCTCCAGAGCAACACCCTCTCTCAATCTTCGTTCAAGCCGGTTTATCACTCTGATTGCCACTAAAGCCCGCACCTCTTTCGGCCGCCTCTCCTTCCAGTTCTCCGCTGCTAATGATTGGAACACACTACAAAAATCCCTGAAGCTTGATTCTATTGTCCCGTTAACCACCTTCAAAGTACTACTATCGAAACTACTATCAGACCATTGCACATGTTAATTCCACCTACTTCTTTTATGCCGTTAATGTATTTTGCACACTAACCAGCATAGCTGTCTCTGTATGTTTTGCAAACTCCCCCTCCCACAGTCCTGGTCATTATGCCACCCACCATAGTGTTATTTATACACAGCCACTTTGTACCTTGACGAATGTACCCCTCTACCACAGCCCAATTCCTAGCTTTTTTCTAACTGTCTGTATGGTACACTGCCACCTCACTGTATTCCTCAAACATCTACCTCCATACAGTCATCATCAGACATCTTTTGCACTACTTGTAGAAATGCCTAATTGTCTGATCTGAAGGCCTGCACACTGTAATATTTATTATTTACTATTTTTACTGTTTTTACTATTTTTATTGTGCAATTCTTGTCTTGTAATTAAATTTATAACGTCATGTTCTCTGTACCTCTACAATTTTATCTTGAGCAGGTCTCCGTCTCAAATGAGAAACTACTCTCAACGTACACACCTGGTTAAATAAAAAATAAACACACATAAAGGCACACTTGTTGGATTTCTAGCTAAGGGCAACAGTTGTTTCTCTTCTGTAAATGTCTCTATTCATTTCTCTTTCTATTCCAACAAGAGTTCACATCCCTGACATTAAGAAACATCCCAATAAACTGATGCTGACACATCCCTGGTTCATAGTAGACAGATGTGTGATTTTGAGTCATGTGTTGTGTTACAGTTAAACGTACAATATGTCGTTTTTGGCCTCTAGGGGTCTCTCAATCAAAAAAATAGCAAAACATGTACTTTGATGACGTCGAGAAGTAGCATTGGATCATGGGTTTTGGTGTCGTTGTCAACCTGCCAATCTAGTGTCTCCGGCAAAAAAAAAAATGTTCACTGATAAAGAAATGTATTGTTAAATATATTATAACTTTATTCACGTTATGTTTGGTGGTTCCCTGGAACTTAGAGCAACTAGAGTCAAAGTTTATACGAAATGAAAATTGTCTTCAAATTAAATGACAAATTTCTTGTTGGAAACATTTGGGATAATGCAAGTATACAACTAACAAATATATATAATATAAGTATAGTGAAGTTTGCTTTTTTAAAAGTACATCTTTTGTTATTGTTTTGGAAAACCACATATTGTACCTCTAAGGCCAATTGTAACAGTTACTGTAGAATTTAGGTCCAAATGTTACATTTTAATTTTGTCAGACCAAGAAGAAAGGGTTGCCACATGGCTACAGAATTCTTTGCATCCTTTTTTCCCTGATCTCTGTATTTTCTGTATTTGTCCCTTAAATCCTTTGGTGCTCCTTGGTAACCATGATTAAGTATTTGTTTGGCAGTTTATTAGCTTTCAGAAGGAACCTACAGCTGAATTCATCCCAATATTGTTTAAATCGCTAAAATTAAAAAGCTGCAAGCCAATGGTACTTGGTGTTTGATTTTGAAGGTGAGCTCATTTATGACATCTATTACAAGGGGTTGTTTTGCCTTATCACATAACAATATTTCAGCTTAATAAAACACAGACATTATCTAGTAAATAATAAATTCCCTTTCAGAAGTGTATGGTTTGTAGATATGTGAAGAAAAAAAATATCATTATTCAAATGCCTCAAACTCTGAGACAAAGACACAACAAAATGTGAAAGTTTCAATATGGGTGTAGACTTTCTATAGGCACTCTATGTGTTATGCATGTGTCCCTGCACATCTGTTTTTAATATGAGGGAAAAAATAAATTAATTTGGTTAGGTCTTACTGTGTGAACATGATATTGAGGCCAGAGGCTGGATCTTTGGTCCAATGAGACGCCCTCATAGTAGCAGTCCCTTTGTGCACACACTACCCACATCATTCTCTCCATGGTCTTGGATGAAAGAGTGACTGTAGATTGGGTTATGTTTGAGCTGCAAGTTATTAACTGCGGCTAGCCTTGGTTCACACATGGAGAGGGGATGCGGCCAGCTTAGCTGGCTCTCTGGTTTTAGGATGAAAGCGACAGGATCATATCCTCTCCTCTTGTTTTAACCTGTGTGTAGTGTTGACAACAAGAGGGAGGCAGACATTAAATGTCTCACTAACATAGTGTTTTAAATCTTGACTCCACAGCTACAAAGTGAAAATGTGATAGAAATTAAAAATGTATGGAGCATTTTTTTAAAGTGTGGAAGGTGTAACATAGTGCAGATTTTTAGGGAAACAAACGCAAAGGAGAAAAACTAAGGTAAACAGTGTTTAATATCCACAATATTCACACGAAAGACAACACGTACAGTTGTACAAGTACAATATTGACAATACAAAATGACTGGCATCCCTGACTGGCAATACACAAACAATAATACAGTAAAAATATAAACAAGACAATTATAGAAAAAAACTCAAAATTCTAACATGTGAGAAATCTGTACTTTTAATGTGTCAATGGAAACAACCAAAATCATTTATTGATTCAAATCAATGACACCCTTAAAGGTTATCGTAATTAACATCTACCAAACCGATCACAGATCACGATTAATTATCACAATTATTTGTTGATATTAACCAAAACTAATTTTATTGTCACAGACTAATTATAACTGCTTTCACATCCATATTGTGCTACATTCCTGCTAATGCACAAATATGTGCATTCAAATAAAATGGTTCCTCTTATTCACCAAAATTCACTGCAATTTTTTTAAAAATAAATAAAGAAAATAAAATGCAGAATGTACTGTAGGTATATATTTTTTTATGTGTAAAATCATGTAAACCATGATGAATAAGGCTTTTCAATTTATATTGTCAAGCCCCCAGGGCTAATGGACCAGTGTGCAATGTTTGGGGCTATACAAACAAGTCAACATCAAAATGCTGCACCCATTTCTCACTATATTTCTATACGTTTTTGAAATCCCAGCTATTTTTCAACTTCGAAAAATTGTTGTTGTTGTGCAGGATGATGTCTTACATCATTGCAGATTTGTTATTTTATTTTCGTTTTTTTTTTCCTTTCTGTAATGTGTTTAGTAAAAAAAAGTATAAAAAACAGCTCCGGCTGTGTTTAACACACAGGGATGATCCTCCTATCTTCCTCTTTCCAAAGGTACCAATATTTAGTTGCTAACATGTATGGTTCGCGAGATAATCATCTTTGAAGGGTTAAATATTGCTTGATCACGTAAATTTGATCGTGGAAAGCCAACATTGTGATCATGATTAAAATTCTATTAATTGTGCAGCCCTAGTGTAGATCCTCCGATACCCATTTCCAACGAGTGTGCACCGACGCTTACTTTGCTAAAAAGTTGCTAAGGATGTAAACTCCCATAAAGCAATGGGTGTCACAATGTTCTAGGTACTGATTTAGGATGTTGTGGCATAAAACTGTTGGACTGTGATCTGTGTGATTTATGGACTATTTGAGTTTGGGTTTGTTATGGGTTTGGCACAATGCCTTCTGGTCATAGGTTATAAAGCTGGTTACTCTTGGGTACTGTACATCCCATTACGCATGAGATAAATAGCCAGACACCAGCCTCTGGCAGTGTTCCTGAGGAATCTTAGCCTATTCCTCATGAGCAAATGGCCTCCATATCAGTCATTTTCATGGGTTTGTGTGCTGCAACTGCCTTTTTCAAATCCTACCAGAGTTTCTATGGGGTTCAAGTCAGGTGACTGTAATGGCCACTAGTATATTCCAGGACTTCTTCTGCAACCAAGCCTTGGTGGAATATGAGGTATGCTTGGGATCATTGTCCTTTTGGAAGGTCCAATGATGCCCAAACTTCATCTTCCTCACACAAAATGAAGTTCTCATAGGATTTCCTGATACTTCAATGAATCCATCTTGCCTTTCACACGCTTCAGGTATCCTGTGCCAGAGGATGAAAAGCAGCGCCAGAGCATCACCGAAACAACACCATGCTTGAATGTGGGCAGAGTGTTCTTTTAAGCATATGCTCATCATGCCTAAAAGTTCCAGCTTTGTTTCATTGCTCCACAGAACAGAATCCCCAAAATGTTGTGGCTTCTTTACATAATTGCAGATTGGACTTGACTTTTCTTGTACACCACTACTGACCCAAAAGCACGTCTTGGAGTTCTGGCATGGAAACCTTTTGCGTTTAGTACTTGCCTTTCACTGGACATCCACCAGACACGTCAAATGCGTTGCTTTGCACCGGAAGTCATTAACTGTCAATGGAGCAGTCTGCAATGGTGCGTTTGCCTTGTGGTCTTGTGATGCGGTGCGATTGGTGTACTGAATGCATCCAAAAAACTTGGGCATTGCATTACCATTGCTGTTTTACAACTGGACTTTTTTGAAAAAGACACAAACAGACAAAAAAAAATTCTCAGTAGATAAATTACAATGTCACAATTGAATTAGCAATTTATACTTTAAATCTGCTTGGTATTTCAATAAATAACTGAAAATTACAAATGACCTAATTTGCTGTAAAGTGGAAGACATACGGTACTAGGGCTGGAACAGTTACCGCATTACCGCAATACCGCGGTCACGTGACGCCTACCACGGGTCTGAGCTCATCACCATCATCACCGCAAAAAAACTTTGGCCTGCACGTGCTTGAAATCAGAAGATGGAGCAAAAATTACTAAAAATGACTAAATACTAATGCAGAAAATACAGGCTATGAGAGCCCCAAAAGCAGACCTTAGTTTTTAATTGCACATGCCTAGAAAAGGCCATATCTATACGCAAGTACTGCTCGCCTGGCAACACTAACATGCCAGCAAAGCAAACTCTGATTTTAGTTTTTCTAAAAAATAGCGGTCGTTTACAATAATCATTGTTAATTCATTATAAAGCTAGTGAATTGTAACCAAATGCAATTGTATTGTGTGTAAAGAAACAATAGGAGTATGTGATAGAAAAAAAAATATTTAACATGTTTTAATGACTTTTTATTAAAACAGTAATAAATATGTTGTAGCCTACACACAATTTGATTGAATATAATGTAAATGTCTCTTCTGACACGATTACATTCACTAGAGTTTTATCCAACAAACTAATTTTAACAACACATGAACATGGACCGACTACCTATAATGATTATTGTAATGAATTACGAGCGCTATTGTTTTGAAAAGGAAAGTCCCATTTCGTGTTGCTGGTATAATAAGCCGCTTTCCGACCAAGTTACAGGAATGTAGTTATAGGAAAAGTCCACTTCTAAACAGTTCTACTAACTACTGTCACCCAAAACCGGTTTTGCTATTTGGATTCGCACTGGCCAAGTGGCCATAGAAACTGGTAGAAGGGGTAAGGGAGAGACACAAGACACATATCGTCGTAACTAGAATTTAGCGTAGCGCCACATACAACAACAGTTCACAGTTGAAAGAGTATGGGTAAAACTGGGTGTATGATTGGAGATAAGTGTGTAAATCACTTATGTATGCGGATGATCTGGTTGTTTTCCGCCCAATTAGTGCTGGGTTCCAACAGCTGCTTACTGTTAGTTCAGATTACGGGGCTGAAAACGACATCCAATAAAATTCCAGCGTAGAGCAGAACGCAACAGGCAATTTCCTCTGCCTTCAAAAGTAGCTAAAAAAAATTTGACCATCATTTGCGCTACAAGAGTAGCTAAATAATATATTTGACCATTTGCGCTACAAGCAATCCCTCAGACCGTGTGTTCAGTGCTGCAGGTAATGTCGTTACGTGTTTCCGGGCCTCCGTTAAACCTGACAAATCAACATGCTGTTTTTTCTAGCAAAAAAAGATGAAAGCTGGGATGTAAAACCATAGCCTAGTCTATATTTCATTTTGCATTTATTTATTCATAAATGTGTTCCTTGCTATGTTCAATTGCCTTATCCTCTGGTGTGTGCGCGAAAGTGTGTGTGTGGGTGTGTTTGTTTGTGTGTGTGCGTGCGTGTGTGCGTGCGTGCATGCGCGGGATTAAAAGTGGTATACCGCACTAACGCAGGATTTTCTTGCTTTTCAACTACAGTAAGGAAAAATCCATACCACCCCAGCCCTAGACAGTACTTATTTCAACTGACAAGTAGTAACTGAAAAACGAACTAAATCTATAGCTTCCACTCTCTGAAAATTATATATACTGGCACAGAATGGCCCGGTAGAAATTGTGCTTTGATCAAATACGTCTGGGAACTAAGTGAAGGCTAAAAATATCTTCTTAACATTACAATGAGTCAGATGGCCAAAGCGAAAAACCTGTGCAACCAATGCAGTAAATTGCGCACAACTGCTCGTTGTGAAAATCACATGCTAAATACTGATGTGTTTTTGGTGGACGTTGGGCCATACTGTGCTCACAGAAACCTTAGTCCATGTTGCCACTAATTCTTGTTGTAGGTCTTTTGCAGTCACTTGAGTGTTTTTCACAACCTGCAATCTGAGACAGCTGGTTGCAAATGTTGATGGCCTTTTTCTGAGAGGTGTATTCATTTTGTGAGATACTGTATATGTGATGTTTCCAGCATATATGCCCATATCAGACATAAATTATGTACATATATTGCCACATATTAGATTTCCATATGGGTCCCATCATCACCTCATGCTGAGAAAATATCAGTTGTTTGATGGCCTTGCAGGTCAATGAGCATGTCAACCATCTAGCACATTTGGGGTGCTCTGAGGCAGTTTCCACCACCATAGGCTGTAATCACAATCACAATGCTGAGGCAAACCCAGGTTACAAAATCTGGGCCAAAAAAAATACATTTTGTAATGTCTCTTATATGGAGTATATTACGAACACTTGGTCTGTGTTATGTGGTACTCTTGCTTGCTAGCTAATAATACACCATCTTTAACACTCTTCAGTACTTTGGGTCCTTAAAAAAAGTGCATGTCCATCTGTGTCTATAGTGTTGCAGAGCAGTTTAAAGGGTGATTGTTTAAGCCCAGCGGGAAGCTGGTTTGTCTCTGGTCTCTTTTCCAACACAGTCTTCAACCGTCGATGGCCTTGTGTCCTGGCCCGTGCTTGGATTCTTCATTTGAAATGATTTAATCTGATGGCTAAAAAATGTATCAAAACAAAATCTCATTAACAACTTTCTGTGCACTTTGTTTTCTGGTCCCCTTTGTCCTGCTGGCTGGCAAGGAGAATGAGCTGGAACATTGGTTGTCTAAAAGGGTATAAAACCATCAATCAAAACTTTTGTTTTAAGGTGTATGACTGTAGCCAAACAATGAGGCATGCCTTGATTTACTCCAGAGTGGGAATTTTGGATTGTTTTATTTTAGTAGTAAATACCACAGTCTAACCAAAAAGTGACTTCCATGTCTAAACCAACCCATTGAAATTATAGAGGTGGGGGGAAGGTGGGATACCAATTTGGGCAGCCTGTAAGGGATGACTTTTAACTGCCTTAAATGAAGGCAGAACAATTTCATTAATATTTACCATACTTTGGCCCTCATTTATGAAACGTGCGTACGACCTAAAACAGGCGTACGACGGGCGTACGGCTATTCCTACGCAAAGCAAGGGATTCATCAATTTGAACGTGATCGTAGGCTGCGATAAAATCTCACGTCTGGTCTGACTTCGTGTACGCAAATTCTATAGTGTGACTAGCGGTGTTCATGGTATAACCACCCGGTTCAGTGAATTGTTGAACCAGCAATCATTGATGAATATGTCTGCATCGCAACCCCATATTGCAAATTACATTTCAGAATTACGAATTAATTATATACAGCACATTGCTATTAAGTGGTTTATTTTTTCCCTTTCACTTCGCGGTGTCCTATAACATGAGGGAAGAAATTAGGCAAACAACAAATTGAATCAAATAATATATATATATATATAT
>JACXGM010022180.1:0-16873 GCA_016801145.1 Umbra pygmaea | reverse complement strand
TACATCTGATGTAGCAGAAATTCAAATGCACCTTTGAAAACAATTTTCCATGCCAATTCTATAATGTTTACTGCTTCTACTGTTGTACATTTTCCAGACCACTGCTCAGTACATAGCGTTTTATTATTATCATTATTATTACTATTACTATTATTACTATTGTCATTCCTATTTTAAAATTCTTATATTGTTGTAATTCCTGTTTTTAAGCCCACTGCATAGAATCGCCGAGCCATGTCAATAAGAATTTCTCTGCATAGGATGATGTATGTTGTTCAATGCATATGATAAATAAACCACTTTGACTTTGACTTTGACGTTCTCCAGGACTGACTGACTGACGTTCTCCAGGACTGACTGACTGACGTTCTCCAGGACTGACTGACTGACGTTCTCCAGGACTGACTGACTGACGTTCTCCAGGACTGACTGACTGACGTTCTCCAGGACTGACTGACGTTCTCCAGGACTGACTGACGTTCTCCAGGACTGACTGACATTCTCCAGGACTGACTGACTGACGTTTTTCAGGTCTGAGCCATGCCTGATCAGATGGTGGGGTTGCTGACCCTGCATAGCTGTAGGTGCTGACTAATGTCTAGACCAGCGGACCACTGATGGTGGGTGGTGGGGGGATTAGAGGATTGTACACCAGCCAGGGCCAGCTGTTCCTGGGGTGAGGAGCAAAGCCAGAGGGGATGGATAAATGCATAGTGAGTAAGTCCTGTTAGACCAGGTGTCAATGTCCATGTGTCAAAACGGAACCTTCTAGAGGTAATGAGAGGATAAATAAAGGCCAGGTTAGACTGCATTCATCAGGTCGCTACGGTTTGAAGCCGACTCAGGATCAGATGAAAAGATTAAGAGCAAATTTGACAGCTTTGAATAAGTAAGGCAGTGTAATAAGGAATTAATTAGATGCTGAATCTGCAAGTTATATTTGGGGTGCTTAATAAATGAAAAAAACAAAGTGGGGAAAAAAGTGAACACACGGTCAAGTGTTAGTCGGATTCAATGAGCATTTAACGTTATGATTTATTCTCTTTTGTCATCATCACGGTTCCTGCAGCAATTGTGAAACTATTGTGTAAAACATCAGTCTGGGCTCTGTTTAGTCGTGTTAAAAGCCCTGTTGTGTCCCCGTGCACCTACCCACCCTCACACAACCCTCACTCACTTCTCCCGTTGAGTGTGTGGCTGTGTGTGTCCATAAAGGAGATTGCCTCGTCACAGTTGGTGCCCTGCTCCGTGTAGCTCTTGTCCATGGAGTTCACCATCACAGTCATCTCCTGCCGTGTGCTGCTCAGCGTCTCTTTACGCTTCTTGGCCAATTTCCTGGTTTCAGACCAAACACAATAGAAAGACAGGAAGGTCAGCTTACTGGAGTTGACCACCAGGGACAACACAGAAAGGTTAGCGACATACTTAACAATAAGTTAAATACTCTGGGGAAAACAAGACATGGTGAGAATTTTAAACATTTTGTGGTTGAAAAAATGTTTACCAGAATTGGGGTGGGATGAGATAATAAAAGCAATAAATAATTCCCCTGTCTAAATGATATTTTGCTGCCAAGGGACTGGTGACATATTTAGCAATACAGTAATTGAGCGTAATAGTCACATGTTCCACTTGTCACTTCTGTTTCAATACGACATTATGGAGAACTAAGACTTAGATGCCTTGAAATACTTTGAGCATTTAATTAGGCAGGCCCATAGTGTACCATTTTATTTACGCACTTAATCCAATACATCAAGCTGAAACAAGTGCATGTTGTTGTTTAAAAAAAAAGATAAACAAATTTGAAACCAGGTCTGCTCCACTGTTTCTCCAAAATTAGTCTGCCATCGCATACAGTACATCTCCTAAAACTAGGATGGAAAACTAAGATTCAGTCATACCGATCACTCCAAACACTCCAGTGCAGAACGTTACCTGTTGGTCATTCAACACACTGGTACATGCTGGTGCCATGGCCTGTCTAGCCCACAACATGGACACATACAGCAGCTTGTAAAGACAGAGGCAGATCCAGGTTGTCAGAGCTGGGCTTTAGTAGGACCATCTGAAGAAGATTCTAGGAGACAAGGACGCTCTTAAATACCTTCTGGCCCGCTCCTCCACTCCCTGCTAATGTGCTCTCTTGGGGCTCCATGTCACCAGCAAGGGCAATAGCCCCTCAACAGGCCTAAGACTGAATATGCTGATGACCCAGCAGCAAAACTCTCAGGGACGACTTTAGCCTGCAGCGACTAGCCGGTTCCAGGGGGTGCCCAGAGAGTTGCCACGCTGTGTCTGCTGCCTGCCTGCCTGCCTGCCTGGGATACTTAAAGCCTTACCCATTCAGTTTAGATTCCATTTGCTCTGCCGTTGCACAGGTAGACATTGAAGCAGACAGGAGTGTGTGTGTGTGTGTGTGTGTGTGTGTGTGTGTGTGTGTGTGTGTGTGTGTGTGTGTGTGTGTGTGTGTGTGTCGACAACAATGGCTGCCATTCTTAGAAGCAGTGCTACTGCACAACATACAGTCAGAAGGGAAGTTATACAGAAAAACAAAATGTCAATCCCAGTAATACATTTCTGTAAATCTCAGTGGAAACAAACTTGCCTGTGACAACCTCTGCTTCTGAAATGGCCTTTTGGCTTTCAGCTGAAAGCTTGCATTGAGCTCATGGCACTTAAGACAGAAGTCCAAAATAAAAACATTGGGTTTACAAATGGGATCCATTTGTAAAAAGTAGTTGCGTTTCAGTGCCTTCTCTCGTTCTCGCTCTCTCTCGTTAACGTTCCTTTTCCGCAGCTCTCCAGCTGTATGTGACGACAAAGAGCGTGTGTGTGCGCGAATAGTGCCTTTGCAAGAGCCCAGCTGGCAGTAACAGAGGGACCTTGGTGAAGCCTTCATTAGGTGCTAGCCACTCCCACCCAAAGCCTTTCAGTCCTCTCTCTGTAGTGTTCACTGTGCTTTTATTGCGGGCTGCGAGAGCGCATCGTATGCCTCGTTTGCCATGCCAGGGCGATCAGTGGGGTTGCCAGACATTTCGCCAGCCCTGAGATGGCACTGTGGTACCGAGTTTATTAGGCTGGCGTGGGCCCCTGTATTCTCTGGTGAGAGACGCTTTTTCACCAACACTGTAGCAATGACAACTTGTCCGGACTATTTCCTTACAAACAACTCCTGAGTGAAAACAACACACCGCCTCCGAACCAACCATCGGCAGCAAATAATCAAATAGGAAGTTTGCCCAGGGACTCCTGAGAAAGAAAATATTTAATCTGCAGATGGGAAGTAAATGCCTCTGAATCCTGGCCAAAGCGTTCACATTCTCTTGCCTCTCGATTTCCAGTGGCCAGTGACCAACCACCGGCAGCCAGAGCGTCTCTGTCCTGTCTGGGGTGCTGGCAGGGGGCACAGTGGGAACTGAGGGGTTTAAGAGATTGTCTTCTCTAATGGAGGTCCAACACAAACCCCATCTGAAGCTACCCAACCCAACTCTAAGTGGTCTAAAACGAGGCTCGATCTGTCAGTCGGAGCATTAAACATAAATAAATGAAAGTCATCTCTATCCCTGCCTCTCTCCTAAAGGTCAGCCATTCTGGCTTTTATACGAATGGAAAAAAGAGAAAAGCTCTTTTACTCTCCCACTCCGTTTTTGCCAGAGGGCCTTCACTGATGCACACTGTACATGACTAATGCAAGTGGGTCTGCTCCAACTTTCAGGTTGCTCAAAACTTCAGTGAAATTTTTTTTTTGGAATGGTGTGCTCCCTTTGGTATCAAGACATCGAAAGCCGTGTGCATCTTTCTTTTTTTGAGGAGTCTAAATAAAAACAAATGTTTTATGCACTTACAGTATACCATCATTACCTAAAAATAGTAATGGGTATACAATGACTTTAATCATTATTTCTTAATTTCTAATTTCAACAGAAATTGTATCACAGGTCCATCTTCGATAACTGTCATGGATTTTGGCTGTTGCTTTTGTGTGTAACACTACATAGTGTAGAGAAACATTACCTTACATTAATAGCTTTTTTCCCATTATTTTAATATCAAGCAACAGGTTTAACAGCTTCATAAGCACGTTTCTGAAAGAGGAAGGAGCCTTGTCACCAGCGAAATTTGACACCCTTATTAAACCCCATTCTCCAATCGTTGTGGAAAAAACCCGCACTGTACTCGATCAGTTCATGTTGGCGCGACGTAGTGGGGCGCGCTATGATGTGAACAATGGAAAATAGGCATATGTGGCTGAGGCTTTCAATGTAAGGATTCATATTGAGTGCTTGAGTGAGGCTGACAAGGGCCTTTTCTTTTTCAGCACAACATTGGTAGAGATCAGCTGTACATCTATTCCCGAGCCTTGAAATTCATTGACGTCATTTCACAAGAGTTATTGCAAAAATTAAGCTGACATTGATAAATCCCACATTATATAATTAGATGCAAATAGACTTGGTGGACAAGACAATATGTCCTAAATGAGACAGTATTTCAAGTGAATGCACATTTATATCCATAATTAATAAACATCTGATTTACAACAAGGGGATACTCGACAGTAATAACATTTGAAGAAGGGTGCAATATCCTTCTTTCTAACTGTGGAAGCCTAAATCTTACATGCTGTAACACGTTGCAAATACTTTGCCTCTTGTCATCATCTAAATCTGCATTTGTCTCAATTGCGTGGTGGAGATTTGTCACTAAATGGCCACTCTCCCCCACCACTCCCTCACTGGACTAAAGGAACAAATTAAAGTGTCTGGGAAGAGCTTTTTGAAATGACAGAGGGAGACCAGTAATCACAGAGGCTCTAGTGAGCCCATTTAGCGCATTCATGTTTTAAAGCAGGAGACAACTCATACCCAGTCCCTTTAAATTGGAGGAAAAACTCCAGCACACAAACACTCCATGAATCACTGTCTAGATGCAAGATAAAGGGCCTCAGTAGAAGAAAATAAACATTACAAAAGAGAGAAAAAAAAATGTAGAGGCGATTTCATTTGTGAAAGGAAGGACAATGCCGGCTTATTATACGGGCTCATCTTTTTGGGGGTAGAGAAGATTCTTTTGAATTTGGTGAGGCAGAATGTGATGTTCTCAAGGCGGATAACAGCTTGAATGTTCAGGCTCCACTTAGTGCTGTTCCACCTGCCTGAGGCGCTGTCGGGGGGGTATAACTGTCTCTCCCTCCGTCTTCACCACATTAAACGCCAGCATTCAGCATTGAGACTGCCTGTGACCCGGTGCTACTGTAGGTGCCAGAGAGAAGAGCTTGTCGGTAATGGACAGCTATGAGCTAATGAAGCTCTCCCGACAACGCCGCCACCGAATCAATCTGCTTGGAATCAATTTTGCAGACGCTCCGCACCGTATGGCGATGTCGGACTCCCCGCTGCCACAAAACATTTATTTGAGTGGGAAGACCGCCACAGGAAGCTAATAGTTTTAACTGTTCCATCAAATTTGTTTGTCGGGAAAAGCGACATTTAATGCACCTTGTCATCTTGCTGGGTTATCAGTGATTTACTACGGTGTGGGTTTTGCATAGCTCCCATCTCGGAGTGCAGGGCGCTACATGAACAACAGCCCGCCCAGGGAAAGATGAAGTACAGCTCCTACTCTGTAATTGAAGCTTAGTGTTAATGGTCGCCATTAGGGCCACAGCGGCACTGACGCTCGATTAATAAGGCAGAATGAAAGAATAAAGAGTTGCTGCAATTTGTGCTTTTGCGTTAGTTTCATTTACTTGTTTCTTTTTTCCTTATTCTCTTTCTTGTTTTCAGATGGAGCCAATCAGCGGGTGTCAAAGGCAATGATGTGTGGAAGAGAAATACAGATACGCATGTCTTATGAATGTGTGGGAGATATTTCCCTTAGTGGTCTACCTGTCATTGCCAGGACTTCCACTAGAGCTGCTTCATAGTACTGTAAGCCTCCATAGGATTTCAGCTAATACTCTTACTGCCCTCCACCTCATATGAGAATAAACATTTACATACATACATACATACATACATACATACATACATACATACATACATACATACATACATACATACATACATACATACATACATACATACATACATACATACATACATACATACATACATACAACAGGTTTTTTATTAATTTAGTTACTGAAAATCAAACTTTAAATTGTGAAAGTATGTTATAATTATTCCTGAAGATGCCAGCGAGTTAAATTACAGATAGCTTACCAGAGTACTGTTATGACTATAAACAGTGTCTTTCTGAAAGGGTCAGTGTTTGTCACCTGCATCAGGGAGGTATTGAAACCTTTCCTGAGGACAGCTTCAGGGATTTGACAAAGCAAGGTAGAACAGCGCATATTCCTGTAAATGTCAAGACTCTATCAGTTTCTGGGACCAGCCATGTAGCGCAAGCCCAAATAAAAATAGAAAATAAATGAGAATGTGCTTCTCACAGTCTGTCCAAACAGGGAAAAATGTCACAAAGGTATGGGAGTGATTTGTTGCCTGGGGTGTTGGATCAATGGGCCCCTACTTTCAGCGCCGGAGCAAGGGGTCGGTGGTACTGAAATACATTGGGATATTGAGGGGGAAATATATGGTGGACTGTACGGTTTTGTGTACACAGAGGTTCCAGTGAATGGTCTCCATTCATAGTATAAAAAAGTTCCACCAACAACATTCCACAAACGTTTATGTTGTTCTGTACCTTTCAGACCAACCCTAAAAATTCTGGTGGAAATATTTAGTCCATGAACAAAAAGAAGAAAAAAAACAGGAACTGAAAGAAGGCTAGCCATCTTGGCTCAGTGTGGCAGCGCCGGAGAGAGGGATGACAAACGACAGATTGTCTCCAGTTTGTGACAGTGTGGCTGTCATCAATCCCGACAGAGGAAATGGCGGCGTGCTGTGCCGCTGAGGGGGCTGGGAAATGACTGACACTGGGTGGGGGGGATGCGCAGCTTCACATGAGAGATTCCTTTTGATGCGCGTGTTGGTTGGCAGAGGAGGCTGGCACACACACTCACAGAAGTATTAGGTAGTGCTGGCATTACCAAGAGGCCTTGCTTGAAAGCTGCTATTGTACAGGATATGCATCGTCACCGACACAGTGGCATTTTCATCATGGAGGGGTATTGCATGTCACAGTGGATCAAGAGTTAAACTACATAGTTTAAACTTGTTTTGGGGTAGATGAAGAAGATTGCAAACTCCTGTTTTAAAATGCACTGTGAAAAAAGAATAATAAAAACCAAATGAATTCAGACAGGCGGACAAATGACTAGTGAGGACAGTGCCAGAAAGAGAGAGACAAAGAGAGAGACAGAGAGAGCTGCCTACCGAGAGGAGAGATGTGCACACTGCTCATAAAATGAGGTGGAAACAGAGCTGCACTTTCTAACCTCCTGCCAATTATATGACTACAATAGAGCCACATATTTTCTTCAGATCCTAGACACACAAAAAAAGATACAAAATCAAACTCCCATATTTGTTAGGCAAAATACTGCAAAGTGCAATCACAGCAGCACGACTCGTGACCCATTGCCATGAGGAAAGGACAACCAGGATAGCACAGACAACACTGGGAACATAACATACTGCACGTTTTATCTTATTCCAAATTGACAATCTTACTCTTAACTATTTGTAAGAGATCTAGAGACAGAGACCACATTTTACACTTCGATAGATTTCAGCAATATTTAGAGTCTGCTTGAGCACAGCTTGGGGACAAGACAATTGTAGTGTGTCAACTTGCGTGTCTCTCTCAAATTTCACGTGACCTACGGATGTAATGCACAAGAAGAATTCGAAAGATCCAATCTGGGGTTTTCCTAACAGCCCAGGAGAAATGTGTATTGCGGGGAAATTCTTCACCTTTAAGTCAGCTCAAAACATCTCGAATGACACACCCACAAATGCGTGATTGCTGTCTTGAGACATGATAGTGTAAATACAACCAGTATGGAAATGACTTTGTCTCGTACCTAACTTGAAAATGTTGCTGAAATCTATGGGAATGTAAATGTGTCCAGAGAGCGAGAGAGAGTTTGGTGTAGAGAGTCGCGGTGCCCCCCATCCAAGCAACCATCAGAAATGAGAAAAACTACTTTGGCTGTACCAGAGACCCTGCATCTATATATCCCTGATAAAGCCCCCATCAACACCGTGTGTCATACATCCATGGGCTCCATGTATTACCTAATGCCCCTGCCTGGTCACAACACTTCTTACGGCCTCACTCACTCTGGGTCTCTCCAACGCTAAACTAGATAGGTTTTATTTCATCCCTTTCTATTCTGGTTCTTTGTATAACTGCAACCATTTGGAGCATTTTTAAGTTTAAACTGGAAAGGCTCCTTAGGTGACATCAAATAGAGAGCAAAGAAATTACTATAATATATAGTGAGCTCCACAATTACTGGCTCCCCTGTTATGTTACAATGAAACCAACCAAACTCGTAAAATTATTTAATACAAAGAAATTTTACCAAAATCAAGTACACGTTGAGGGATTTTGGAACATTCCTCTATGCAGATCCTTTCAAGATCCTTCACATTCTTGGGGTTGTGTTTATTTAACTGCCCTCTTCAACTCAGCCCACATATTTTCAATTGGATTGAGGTCCGGCAACTGAGATGGTCATGGCAGAACATTGATTTTGTTGTCACAGAACCATTTCTGTGTGGCTCTTGAGGTATGTTTTGACCAAGTCCATCTATGACCAACTCCCAGCCTTCTGTCAGAGGCAACCAGATTGTCAGCCAAAATTACCTGATAACTGGTGGAATTCCTTATGTCATCAATCTTGACCAGTGCCCCTGTACCTCTAGAATTAAAACAGCCCCAAAACATCACTGACCCACCACCATATTTCACTGTGGGTATGAGGTGCCTCTCCTTCTATGCATCTCTGTTTTGGTAGATGTTATTTACAATAATCTTTAAGGGTGCCATTGATTGTGAAACCTTGATTTGGAGGGTATAGATTTTTATTTTAATCAATAAATGATTTTGGTTGGTTCCATTGACACATTAATAAAGTATAGTATTTCTCACATGTTTGTATTTAGAGTTTCTCTATAATTGTATAATTTATATTTCTTACAGTATTGTTTGTGGATTGCCAGTCAGGGGTGCCAGTAATTTTGGAGGCCACTGTAAAATGCAAATTCTTCATGATGAAAAGACAGAGTGATATAAAACAGATAATTGAGAATTCTGAGTGCTCGAGGGCATGGGGCCAGAGGGGTATAAGTGACATTTTGGCCAAACATGAGTTCTATATATCAAATGATGCACTCAATGAGATATATTTATTGTTAAAAGGACACAACTGAAATCATGACCGATAAAGAATTAAACAACAAATTTGAAAGACCGAAGGAAGAAAAGAAATAGGTTGATCGAATGTTGTTTTTGCTCTCCCTTAAAGCTTGTGAAATGTCACGTACATCTCTCAGGCTCCAATCCCTCAATATCAGTAAATATAATAAAACACTTGCTCATCACTTACTCCTCAATTTGACACGCCATCAGTGAATACAACCCCAATTAAAAAAACTGATTACAGTATTCGTCCATAAAAAAATGTATTTGTAATAAACATAAAACAAGTCTTAGTCGTCCTGAATGATAGCTGGCCTTTCCAGATGAATCATGGTTTTAATACACTGGTATGAATCTCGCTCCATGACAGTGAGTAGGCGGAAGGTACTCCAACCCTGGAGCGAGGCTCTCTGTCCAAGACAGCGGCAGAGAGAGCGCTGTGAGAAACCCATTCTTGTTCTCATTTTGCTGAGATATTTCTTGATGTTTGTCTGTGGGGGTCTCTGCTACTGCAGTGGTTAGGACTGCTGTGATGGCTGGACACGGAGCTGGCTCCATGCGTTGATTTCTCCATTATCAGAGTGTCATAAACTCCCAGACAAACCAGGGTGTGATGGTCGAGGCTAAAGTACACAAAAGGCTCTTATCAGGATTCATAAAAGCAAAAAGCGTTCAACAATGACAGTGTCCGGGAAAAAGACGCAGAGTGAGGCAAAGCGCAGGTACTTGGAAATCTATCCTTTTATACTGTAACCTTTGATTTTGAGAGATATTCTTTCTGAACAGTTCTGTCTTTCATACCGCTGTCTGGTTTCCCGTTTCAGCCAGCCGGGTCAGGCCACAGAGTGCAGTGCAACAGGTATGCAGCTAGAAGTTAAATGTCAAGTAGGAAAATAAAACATAAAAAAGGGTTTCTCTGGAGAAACCAAAACTATACAAAAGCCACTAAGCCTAAATCGTATCACATGTATCATAACATCTGAATAATATAATAGCTTATGCAGCATTTTATCTAACAAACAAAGAAAATCTATAAATCATGAGCTCAAAGACACTGATTAATTCGGCATATTCCAGTAAATGCACTGTATTACATTACACTGCCACATCTTTAACATTGAGTTCTCGGTAATGTGCTCATTTCTTACGACTCAGTCGAGGAATGAAACACGCATGAATATGTTTTACATACGACTATGTATATGAATCAGTTCTAGTCATTGCGTACTGCCACTTAAAGTGTACATAGCTAATGAAATCCCATGTTTAAACCGGGAAGAGCCACTCTACATTATTCTGGGACGAAAGCCAGTATTTGTATGTAAAGCTGATCACGTAGGAAGTGCATACAAATTAGAGCCTTCGGGCCTTGGGGTAACTGTCAAGCTGTCAGCTAGCCAATGGGAGGGTGGGAGATGGAAAGAAACATCACCTCAAAGAAGAGAGGCTTCGCTGGAAAATATCTCTACATCTGTCACTGTTTGATGGTGGATGGATGGATGACTGGGAGGTCATTTTTAGGATGAGCACAGATCCCCCCTTGGCAGTAACAGAAACTGAGCAGCAGCCAGCCCTGGTCTACATTTAAATTCCCTGTCCCTCAATAGTACACATTTAACTCAAGAGCAAAACATCTCACTACTCACCTTTTGAAGCTTGCCCTATGTGATCTTAACCAAACGGTTTGTGGGGTTATCTTATTTGTTAATAACTAACAGCCTTTTGTTAATTATAAAAAAGACAATTAATGAGTACAGGTTGAATACTTTAACGCATAACCCATACATTCTATAGTACATACATTCTATAGTTAAGAACCGGATAGCAACATGGAAAAAAACTCAAACAGATTGTGCAAGAACCAATAAAGCTTCCTAAAAACATACCATTATGGAACAATCCTTAGAAAGCTTTTCAGAACTTAAAGATGAATTGGGCTACATAGACAAGAAAAGGCATTGAAATTTTAAACAATCTGTTGGTGTGACAACAGATGATTTCCTTTATAGAATGAAAACAAAATGTGGGATGTCTGATGATGAAGTATATATATACATGCAAATAATAGTTTTGATGCAAACATTTTTTTTACTCACATCACTTTGGTATACTCATCTTCTAATGATAAAGGCCCTTGATTAGTGAATCCGGTGAGGTAGTTCCGTGGCTACAGCTAAACTGTGGAACATCTGGTGTGCCCCGAGGAGAGGGTTGAAAAACACTGGTCTAGTTAGCAGAATTTATAGTATCGTTTTTGAGTGAAAATGGGGTGAAAATCATAGGTTAAAAATATAAAATCTAAATATAAATCTCTTAGAAAAAAAATATTCAGTATTGGAATCAAGACCTTAAAAGGAATAATATTAGTTTAAGATGGGGTGAGGGCTGGAATGTAAACCAAGCAAATGACAGTAAACAAAAATCTAAGATTAAATCAATATAAAATAATGAATAGAACCTATATTACAAGAGACAAAATTCATAAATTTAATAGCTGAATTGCAGATAAATGTCTTAAGTGCAAAATACAAAAAACTAATTCACACTTTTTGGGAATTTAAAAGAATTCAAACATTATGGCTAGAAGTGGACAAGCCTTACATGGTTGCATATTCCTTAATCCAGGGTTTCCCAACCTTGTTTTAACCCTGTAATGGCACACCTGATTCAATTAACCAAAGGCTACATGTGTAGGTGACTACGTAATTGAATCAGGTGTGGTAGTTTCTGGTTAAAACAAAGACTTGGCATGTCCGGAAGGTTCAGAGGAGAGGGTTGGGATCCCTGACTTAATCCATCAATCTGCATTTTTCAAGATATGGCATATGAAGGGGAGGTTGTTAGATATACAATGGTAAGGATAATAACCTGTTCCTCTTTTATCCTAGTGCTTAAATACTGGAACTATAATTATCTACCAAACTTGATAGAGTGGAAGAAACTTATGTTGTATTATTGAAATATATCGGAAACATTAGAGATTGAGAGGAATAAAGGAAAACAATTCTATGTAATTCCAGGGAATGTTAAGAAAGCATTAAGAAATAAGGAAAACTGAAGGCTATAAGCAAATGTGAAGTCTGGATTATTTGTTTTATGTTTATTTTTATGTCTGACGCTTTTGTGTCTCGTCAAAATATGTTAAATTGGATTGTGTTGGATGTTTGAGAGTGTATGTATCTGTTCCTATATAACTTACATAAAATTATATATAAAAAATAACTAACAGCCTTTGTCAACTAAACATTTGTCAATTTAGTTGTTATCATATAAGGTTCTCCAAAAACCCAAAACATACAGCTTTGACCTCTAACTGCATTAACGGTGACCTCTACACATGCATTTTTAATTGGTCTTCATAGATAAATAACTAACAAGACGGCATAGAGGGAAGGAAGTCGCAGGGAAATATTAACTAGCCAACATGACAGTTTAATTACAGTGTTGGGTTGATGCTTCTGCTGCAAACACATAGACGAGGACTGATTCAAGGCTAGCCTTTTTAGCGTACCATGGAGAAAGCTAATTCATTGGGAATCATATTTCTTTGATCAACAACCTTGATACAACCTAACAATCACAGTATTATGATGATGTGCATCTTTCCATTAAACTTTAGTTCAATATTGAACCATGTAGAAATGCTGTCAAACCATGACAAAAATACAACAAATCATATACAGGTAGCATTGTAGAAATGTACACAGGAATAAAGTGTTTTTAAAGAAATGCCATATTTTTTGATCCAGCATTAATTTGTTAGTTAACCTTGGTTGCCGCTGCTTCTTGAATAGCAACATGCTCCACACAGCAATGCTGTCCTGCTTTATTAAACCCTGACACAGTTTCAAATCCAAATCGGACATCCATTTTGATATACATGTAGCTACTGTTTTTGTCTAAGCAATTTACCCAAAATGTAGTTGTAGCACATTGTGACTACCATACTATAGGCTATATTACAACATTTCAAGCATACAGCTAAACATGTATTGTGTCATGAGTTATTTTAATGAACTAACATTGTTTAATTTACTGATATTCTGTTATGGTGTTCTGTGTAATTAACTCCTAAAATGTTGTCAACTTTTAGAATATTTTTTAATACTAGACATTCAATTCCAGAATGGTTTGAATATTGCCCAAGTACATAATGTTGATGGGAAAGTAACATGGCTACCATGGAATACAGAAGTGTCATTTCAATAGCATCACATCTCAGAAACCACATTGACCAATGGCTTTTCATCAATGGGCAAAACTTTCTAAATACTGGACAACCCAGCAATCAAAGATTGGGATAAAACGTCTTTAGAAGGCCTAAAGTATTCGTAAGTATCTCTGTATGGTGTTCATGTTTGTGCGCTTGTCAACTTTAGGAATATTTGTCAGCTGGATAGGCCTACTTAGAAAATGATATGGTTTTACAGACCTATGTCAACTTAAGGGTCAAGTTGTAAAATGGAATAGTTAACCTAGTCATTTTAATAATATACCTAGCTCGATATAGCTCTTGATATTATCACTGAAACCTGAAGAATATTTCAACAGTCCAAATAATAGGCTGCTATCACATCAACAGACATTATAATGGTGTAAACCCTTTTATTCTTGCCCCCTTATCTACACTACATCATGTCAATGATGTTTAATGAAAACATGTTCTCCCAGAAGCAAATATAAAAATCAATAATTAATTCAAAACCAATGTGATTCAACGCTAAAGGACACAGAGTGTGGCAATTCTAATCCTTAGGTATTTAAAAAAAATATTGATATTAGAAAGTACAGTGGGTTAAGGTAAGAGGAGAAAGAGGGTGATCTACAGTAGAAGAGCAAGGGGACGGATATGTGGGTCACCTCAGGCCACAGCTAGCCTATTTTGTTATTTACAGCTTTTAGAGATATAGGGGAAAAACACGAGGACTGGAAAGAAACACAGAAAGAGAGAAAATTTGACAAAAGACAGCACAAAATAAAATACACCACATTGAATGGTGAATCACACAAGGTTAATGAGACACATTCACCAATTCAAACTCTTTATGTTTGTCGTGGGAGCAAGTGACTTCTGTTTTGTACTTGGATCCGCATTTTGACCCCCATGTTCCATCAGAGTGTGATCCAGGTAGACCTCTGATCTAACCAACCACACAGAAAGTGTATGATCCTCTGGGCTTCCTACCAAAAGGAATCTGGTCTAAATGGACATGACAAGCAGAGCTGAAACTAACCTACGGTCTCAAAACAAAAATGATGAAATATACTACAACTTCACAAACGTGAAAGCTTAAAAAGGTCACCATCTATTCCCAGGAGAACGAGCCTAGCGTGTCAAGGTGCTTTCAGCATGCCTTTTATTTGAAGAGGAAAATCGGCTCCTAGTGTCTCAAATTAACTTCTGACCCCTGAAACATCAGCTGTGACACAGTCACGTCATTGGTTGGATGTAATATAGTTACTGCTTATCCCATCACACTCCAGACCTCATGCATTGTCCCATCTCGTTTTGAGCGTTGGAAGCAACTGAATTCATCTGTTTTTAATCGTATCCCAACTGTCCATCGAGGAGTGCAACTCTAGTCCGCCTTTCCTGTATTACTGACTAGATCAAATATCAGAGCTAATGTTCATACTGGGAACCTCTAGGGAGACCCTGAACACAGTCCGGTACTTAGATTCGGAGACATAATCACGTTACATGCCCTAATGGGCTCCTTACACGGTTTGGCGACACCACTTACAACTGCATGCACGAGACACCTGCACTCATGTGGTGATGTATGCTAATCCAATGAGAAGTAGGGAGAGTGCTGTTAATGTTAATGTATCTCAAGTTGGCGAGCATCATGTGTACTGGGATAAAGACACAGCGTGTTTTCAGAGTGTGTGTTCGCCAGCCATTAGCAGACAGACACACGTGGGGATTGCTGTGCGTGTGGGTATTTACATATCCATTTTAAGTAATTTATCAGATGCTCTTAACCAAAGAAACCTGCATACATTTATGTTCTGGCTTTTTACCCTGTGGTACTCAAACCCAGAACCTTGGCTCGACAAATACAATGCTATATTTAATAATTGAGTAAATTATATTGGATCTACAGTATATAGAATATTTAATTTGGTCAATGGAGGAATTTAGATAAAAATAGAAGTAAACTGTTCAGCAAGGAACATTTTTGCTATTACCTATACTTTTTTAATACTACTAATTTCCAATTTTGTTACTTTATTAATGACATATCTCGAATGGTAAAATACACATTGACAATGACGCTTCTTGTAAATTAAATGAATGTACTCATCAAATTATTTTACTCAAAGTCTAGAGGATGTGTGGAAAATGGAGCATAGACTTTAATGTTTAAAGCAGAGTTGTCTCTGCAGAAAAAATTGATGATCATGAGATTTATACAGAGAATGATGTCACAATACAAAACTTAATACTGATTTCCCATTCGTCCAAATTGTTAGCATTAGTTCATAATCACTCCAGCATGCCTGTGGTTTCCTACAGTGTGCCCTTCACTTGGGCCAAAAGTTGCATTCCCACTTTCCTGCTGGCATCACAGGTTATGGTAAATATTTAGTCAATGTCACAATTTGTCTACACTTGCTTTAGATTTACATACATTGCATTCCAGAGACATCCTGTATACTGAGTTAACACTATCGGCTGCATTCCTACAATGGAGCAAAAAGTGAAACAATTCTTCATAGTTTTAAAAGTAATTGTCACAAATCCAGAATAGCTTGGTCTTTGCTGCATACTTTTCACATGGGCAATAGCTCTTAGGGAATACAAAACAATATAGAATAACATTTGTAGAACCATAATAAAACTCTTCTAGACATGTTAAAGTATTTGGTAAATGATGATCCTGACTAAATGTTGATCATTGAACAGAGATTCTGTATTAATTATACAGAAATCTCAATGCAAAGTGTGGGATTCTTTTTCTCATATCATTGTTATATTATTTTTTTGCATATTTCCTCAAAGCTACTTCTGCACAAGCTATACAACTTACTACACATTTTAATGATTATCACACTGTTAATTACTACAGTATGACAAGAAAATACATCTATACTCTCTAGACACAATATTTCCCAGTTATCATTCTCACTGGGGGGTGATGTTGTTAGCAATGGCTAGCTAAAATTGTTTCTGTTTTGAAATGTAATTCCTGGATGTCATTATTTAGTTTTTAATTGTGCTACGGTACCAGGCAAGTGTGACTAAAAACAAATTCTTATTTTTAGAGTCTTTAGAGTTTTGTGTTATTTGCCTTGCTGAGTAAAAAAATGTTTTTGTTTTTTTTACTTGCAAGCTCAGGGGTTCGAAACACCAACTTTCCATTTACTGACCCAACACAAGACTACTAGGATAGGTCACTGACCAAACAATGATGAACAGTTTTTCTATGGCTCCACATAGAATAACTTTCTGTGCCATCACAATCAACAACAACGGATAGTTTAATATAGCAAACTATAGCCTGTTCTACAAAGGAAATATAAAATGAGCATTTAA
>JACXGM010022179.1:0-16860 GCA_016801145.1 Umbra pygmaea | reverse complement strand
TCCTGTTGCCAACCTTGATTGTCCACTGACTACGAGCCTGCCTGTTCCTTTGTACTGCTGGATTACCCTGTTATCGACCTTGCCCGTCCTCCGACTGTGATACAGCCCATTCCTTATTATTATTAAAAGTATCTAATTACTGGACTTATTTTGCCTCTGTGTCCGCATTTTTGGGTCCACTATCCTGAGTTGTGTCACATTTAGATAATAGTATGACTTAAACATGTGTTTTAGTTTCAACTTCACAATTTGGTTGTTTAAATAGATAGAGAAAAATGCTACAGTATGTCCAGCGCATCAATATGTAATTCCAAAAAGCTGACAGCTATTAAAATGTAATTGATTGTTATATGACGCGACCCACCTCATTTCCCTTTGACTCTTCTCATGTTTTCTCACTCTGTAGCATTTTGTTGCACTGCTTTTGGAGGCAATAGCTGCAATCAAGCACTGTCTGTAGCTCTGAATGAGATTTATACACTTCTACACAGGTAGTTTGGCCCACTCTTCTTAAAACGTAAATCTCGCCAAAATGCTGAAATCCAAGCTCCCTATCTCCTAGCCATAAATCAAACCTTAACCTCAATATCCAAAGATTTCAGGCTGTTCTCATGGTGATACATTAAGCATCATGTTGGGAACGTGAAGCCTAGTATGGTTACGAAACGTAAGAAAAGTCAGTTTAACTGAATCTTACCTAACCTCAACCTAACCTTACCCTAACCTTAACCTTACTAACCTAGCATGTTATGCCTAAATTAAACATTCCCCAAGAAATTTAAATTTTAAGCGATTGGTATATTCTTGGAAATGTTCCAGTAGACCAGCAATTCAGTATGTGCAAAAGTTCATATTTGAATTGCCATATCTTAAGTCTGTCTACAAACGGTTACCCACTGTTACTTATGGTTACCCATGTTTCACCATGACAATGCATTGAATATTTATGTACGGTATACTCCTAACCTAGCCATTACACCTAGCCCTAAATCTAACCAACATATTTGAACTTAAGCAACTACAATTCTAACAAAATGCCCAGTAATTATTCTAAACTACTGTGAACTACTGAAAACCTTGTTTTCCTAGTTGGCTAAAATACCTTATGGGGACCAGTTGGTCAGGTTGTACTGTCTTTGTGTGGATTGTGTCCCCGAATTCACACAGGTACCTGGATCACACACACAAATACACACACACAATCCAGACAGTCTTCCCAGCTACAGTCAAACTGATCACTCTGCAATCTGTCCAATTATGACACGGTTAGGGGGAGGAAAAGAGAAGGGATATGCGTTGAGGAGTAGGGAGCCTGGAGATAGCTGAACAGATAGCAGAAAGGGGGAGGGAGACGAAAGACAAACGAGCGCAATAAAATCTAATCAGAGACTGTGAGGAAAGGGATTACCTGGTCTGCTTCAGTGGAGTATGTAATTGTAGTAAAGAACACCATGACTTGAGCCACAACAAGACAATACTGCAGCACAGAGCTGAATGTGATAGCAGGAATTATCACCAGCGATGTTAACAATACGGAAGAAGACGCGATAACAGAATGAATATGATTATGGTGATTATATGATGAAGGTAATGATAGTGGTAGTAGTACAAGGTGTAATCTGATGTGAGAAACAGAAGAAAATAAATATGAATAAAAATAGTCATTGGACTATTGTTGGTGTATACTTTACTGAAATTTAACCATTTAACCAATTGCTTAGGAAAAACTTCTTACTTACAATAACAACCTGAGAGGAATATTACAGGTCGAGGAGGAGCTATTAGGGTTAACTGTCTTGTTTGGGGACAAAAGGACAGAGTTTTTCCTTGACAGTTGAGGGATTAGTACCTGGGACTTTTTGGATATCAGTCAGATGCCCTAACCACTAGACAAACTTCAAGCCCCTAAATGGTGATGATGATTCATGACAGTGGTGGTTACATTGTGCAACACTGATTACAATTTAATGTGTAATGTTAGAAGAAGGAAAAGGAGGAATAGTTTTTAGGAATTGTCATGCCTAGCCCAGTATTATGTTGTTTATTTCTTGTATATAAGTATTTTCTGTTATAGTTTAGTATAAGCCAATGCTTTGCGTTGTTGTTTTCATTTGGACTATATATGTTCTGTCCCTTTAAGTTCATGTGAAACCTCTCTCTAGTTTGGCTGTTGCTAAATTAGGTTAGGCTGGTATCTTGTAGATATCTTGATGATTAATGATTACGTTCAGTTGTGTTCTATTGGCCAGTTAGTTTGCTCTTTATAAAGTGTAGCCAAACTAGAGAGAGTTGTCAGTCATTGATTCTACGTAACATGCGTTAGTCTGTATACTGTATGAGAGAAGGCAGTCCGGGAACTACACATAAAGAATGTAAGTTGTGAAAAGTGTGTTGTTGAAGTTTAGAAGTTTATGCGTACCCTCTTTATTTGTAAGTTAGCTGTCAGCGTCCCATGCCGCTGTGAGATCATGGTAATGTATATGGTACCATTGTGCACTTGCATTTACTTGTTCAACTGCAACTGTACTAGGTTGTGAAAAGAGTGTGCTATGTGCTTGAGTTTATACGTACGTTGTATATACAGTGCCTTGCGAAAGTATTCGGCCCCCTTGAACTTTTCGACCTTTTGTCACATTTCAGGTTTGAAAAATTGGGCCTGCAAAATTATTCAGTTAATAATTTGTAGCGCCACCTTTTGCTGTGATTACAGCTGTAAGTCGCTTGTGGTATGTCTCTATCAGTTTTGCACATCGAGAGACTGAAATCTTTGCCCATTCCTCTTTGCAAAACAGCTCGAGCTCAGTGAGGTTGGATGGAGAGCGTTTGTGAACAGCAGTTTTCAGTTCTTTCCACAGATTCTCGATTGGATTCAGGTCTGGACAGGTCTGACTTGGCCATTCTAACACCTGGATATGTTTATTTGTGAACCATTCCATTGTAGAATTTGCTTTATGTTTTGGATAATTGTCTTGTTGGAAGACAAATCTCTGTCCCAGTCTCAGGTCTTTTGCAGACTCCATCAGGTTTTCTTCCAGAATGGTCCTGTATTTGGCTCCATCCATCTTCCCATCAATTTTAGCCATCTTCTCTGTCCCTTCTGAAGAAAATCAGGCCCTGCCACCACCATGTTTGACAGTGGGGATGGTGTGTTCAGGGTGATGAGCTGTGTTGCTTTTACGCCAAACATAACGTTTTGCATTGTTGCCAAAATGTTCGATTTCGGTTTCATCTGACCAGAGCACCTTCTTCCACTTGATTGGTGTGTCTCCCAGGTGGCTTGTGGCAAACTGTAAACGACACTTTTTATGGATATCTTTTAGAAATGTCGTTCTTCTTGCCACTCTTCCATAAATGCCAGATTTGTGTAGTATACGACTGATTGTTGTCCTATAGACAGACTCGCCCACCTCAACTGTAGATCTCTGCAGTTCATCCAGAGTTATCATGGGCCTCTTGGCTGCATCTCTGATCAGTCTTCTCCTTGTATGAGCTGAAAGTTTAGAGGGACGTCCGGGTCTTGGTAGATTTGCAGTGGTCTAATACTCCTTCCATTTCAATATTATCGCATGCACAATGCTCCTTGGGGTGTTAAAAGCTTGGGAAATCTTTCTGTATCCAAATCTGGCTTTACACTTCTCCACAACAGTATCTCGGACCTGCCTGGTGTGTTCTTTGTTCTTCATGATGCTCTGTGTGCTTTCAACGGACCTCTGAGACTATCACAGAGCAGGTGCATTTATACGGAGACTTGATTAAACACAGGTGGATTCTATTTATGATCATTAGTCATTTAGGTCAACATTGGATCATTCAGAGATCCTCACTGAACTTCTGGAGAGTGTTTGCTGCACTGAAAGTAAAGGGGCTGAATAATTTTGCTCACCCAGTTTGTCAGTTTTTTATTTGTTAAAAAAGTTTGAAAAATCCAGTAAATGTTGTTCCACTTCATGATTGTGTCCCACTTGTTGTTGATTCTTCACAAAAAATTACAGTTTTCTATCTTTATGTTTGAAGCCTGATATGTGGCAAAAGGTCAAAATGTTCAAGGGGACCGAATACTTTTGATAGAGAGACATACCCCAAGCGACTTACAGATGTCCTCGCAGCAAACGGTGGCGCTACAAAGTATTAACTTAAGGGGGCTGAATTATTTTGCATGCCCAATTTTTCTGTTCTCTATTTGTTAAAAAATTTGAAATATCCAATACATTTTGTTCCACTTCATCATTGTGTCCCACTTGTTGTTGATTCTTCACAAAAAATTACAGTTTCATATCTTTATGTTTGAAGCCTGAAATGTGGCAAAAGGTCGAAACGTTCAAGGGGGCTGAATACTTTCGCAAGGCACTGTACTTTTTCCAGAATTGTCTATTAAACAAGCAGCAACCATCCACTTCCTGCTTCAATCTCCTTAACCTACACTCAACCGTGACAGGAATGATGGTGACAATCATAGTGATTACAGTCATAGTGATTACAATCATAGTGATTACAGTCATAGTGATTACAATCATAGTGATTACAGTCATAGTGATTACAGTCAGTGATTACAGTCATAGTGATTACAATCATAGTGATTACAGTCATAGTGATTACAGTCATAGTGATTACAATCATAGTGATTACAGTCATAGTGATTACAATCATAGTGATTACAATCATAGTGATTACAGTCATAGTGATTACAGTCATAGTGATTACAGTCATAGGGCTATATTTATCAAGCCGTTAGTGCCTGTTTCCAGGCGCTAATTGGTCGCAAAGACGGAGGTAACCAATGCGGGCTATTTACAAACCAGGCGCACTTGGGTAAAATCGCAGATTGCCTGCCACATGAGCGACAAGAGACAAGTTGCGCTTTCAATATGCGTTCGTGGGAGGGTCATGGGGAAAGTGGGAGTTCCACCCAAATAAGTGGCAGGATACGCGTAAAGTGCGCCTAATTATATATTCCGTGGTATTTACAAAGACTGCCAGTAAAAGCGCGCCTCTATTCTGCGGGGGGAATTTACCGCCTCTTAAAAGCAGGTCTAAACCAGCAAGCGTGTTTTCCTGTGTGTTGAAATATAGCTACATCAATGGCAGCAGTGACATCAACAAGTTTCAAACATAGCATCAAATACACTTGGCACAAAAAAAAGATTATTGACCTATATAACACTCTTTAATTACTTAACCACATCGGTTGGCTTTACATATCAATGAAATAGGCTAAACATATGCATATACAACAGTATCATTACAAGCCACACATACCTTCATTCTCTACAGAGATCTCAGCAGTATCTATGCCGTCCACACCTTCCACTTGTTCGGCAACGTGTATTTGCTGCACCACCTAGTTAGCGTGTCTATTTCTGGTGGACCTGAACCGGTTCTCCTCTTTTTACCTCCTCCACGTCTCTCCGTGTAGATGCAACAAGTTGATTTAACTTGTTATGGCAATCCAAATTGGATGTTTTTCCGAGGGTGTGGATGTTCTGCCCTGTAATATACATCAGGTTTGCAGTTACTTCATGCACTAAGATGTTAATTTCTTCTTTACAAAATTTATTTATGTTTGCTCTTTTAGAGGCGCTGAAACGCCCACCCCTGCCGGGAGATTGGTTCAGCGTTCCTCATCCCCAGAGTTTTGACTAACGGGCCATATAGGCTGGACATTTTTGGTTGTATTTTAATTTACATTTACGCTCGACCGTTAAGTTGACAAGGACTTCTAGGAAATGTGTTTCCGATATATATATATATATATATTTATTCTATAGCACCTCTGTTATCCTGTGTTAAGCTCCTGTTCGGTTAGGGAGGTATCCTAGCTACCTCTATGCTTGTTAGTGCACACAGGTGCAAACAGTTGTACACCCATACCTGGGTATATAAGCTGGTATCTTAGTTACTTCCTTGTCAGATATTGTTTCGCTGTGCATTTTGTTATTCGCTGCCAGCCCGTTCTATTGTCTGTTACTATTCCTTCGGGACCGCAATAAAGCCTCTGATCGCTGCACCTGCCTTCTACCTATTCATTCGTGACAGAATATCTGACCTGATACCATGGAAGCAGCAGGATCGGAGACCTTGAAGGACGCCCTGAGTGAGCGCGATAGAGTATTACAGCAGCATCATAATCAGCTGGGGAATCTGGAGACCGCAATGGAGGAAGTACTTCGCCGTCTCAGAAGGCTGGATACGACACCCTCCCCATCTGCTGCCAGTCCACCAGTACTTCCCTCTCACACCCCCTCCAGGACCACAGGTAGTGGTCTTATGCTCGCTCTTCCTGAGCGGTACGACGGAAACCCAGAGCGCTGCCGAGGGTTTCTCCTGCAGTTTGAGCTCTATTTCACTCATCACGCCGATGCACAGTGTTCCGACCGGACCAGGATCGCTACGGTGGTGTCAGTGCTCACAGGTCGAGCATTGGAGTGGGCTACAGCCATCTGGGAGGAAGACGGACCGGCCACGGAGGATTACACTGCCTTTACTGACTTATTCCGGGCTGTGTTCGACCATCCCTCTACCGGGAGAGAACAGGGGGATCGGTTGCTCCACATACGCCAGGGCACCCGAACTACCGCTGAGTACGCCTTGGAATTTAGAACTCTTGCCTCAGCCAGTGGATGGAACCAGGCTGCTCTCCTGTTGCTCTTTCGAGAGGGGCTCAGGGAGGAGGTTAAGCTGGAGTTGGCCTGCCGGGATGATCAGGCAAACCTCGACCAGCTCATCTCTTTGGCCATAAGGTTGGACCGGCTCTTACGCGCTCGGAGGCAACCCACAGGACGCACCCCCTTGCTGCAAACAGCCAGCGCACAGGAAGAGCCCATGGAGATGGACGCCACACGTCTCACTCCAGGAGAGAGGAGTCGTCGGAGGAGGCTGGGACTGTGTCTGTATTGCGGTGAGGACGGACATCTCCTGGCACACTGCCTGCACCTCCGTGAAGTCCCAAGGAGATCTGGAGGAGCTCTCCCAGCCAACGACAAGGTAGGAGTGACATGTTTGGGATTAGACTTGTCAGGGAACGTGTTAACCTTGCCTGTTCTCTTCGGAGATTGTTCTCCTGTTCGTCCCATTACAGCTCTCATAGATTCGGGAGCTGCAGGGAATTTTATGGACAAGGGTCTGGTACAACGCCTGTCCATTCCAGTTGACGTGCTCACGGAACCTATTCCTGTTCTCGCGGTGGACAGCCGTCCCATTGGATGTGGAACCATCACCAGACAAACAACTCCAGTAAGCGTCTCTGTGGGAGCTCAACACATGGAACAGGTCTGTTTTTTTGTAATCACCTCGCCAGCACACCCTGTGGTTTTGGGTATGCCCTGGTTGAGCTAACATAATCCTGTCATCGATTGGAGAGAGCGGCCCATCCTGAGGTGGTCCACTGATTGCCAGGACAGGTGCAGTGCGAGGGTTGTCAGCACGACCACCATTGAAAGCCCAGAGGTAAACATTGATCTGTCTGCTGTTGTTCCCCCAGAATACCAGGACCTGAGCGAGGCGTTCTCCAAATCTAAGGCTACCCAGTTGCCGCCTCATCGTTCCTGGGATTGCGCTGTGGAACTGCTTCCAGGTGCGCCGTTACCACGCAGCCACGTCTACTCCCTGTCCAGGGTAGAGACCGAGTCCATGGAGACATATGTTCAGGAGTCCCTGGCACAGGGACACATCAGACCTTCCACGTCACCCATCTCCTCCAGTTTTTTCTTCATCAAGAAGAAGGGTGGGGGTCTGCGTCCCTGCGTGGACTATCGAGCGCTGAACAAGATCACTGTAAAATACCAATACCCTCTCCCGTTAATCCATACTGCGGTGGAGAGGATACACGGGGCACGGTATTTTACGAAGTTGGACCTCCGCAGTGCATACAACCTGGTGCGTATCAGAGAGGGGAACGAATGGAAAACGGCCTTCAGTACAACGTCGGGGCACTACGAATACCTGGTGATGCCCTATGGCCTCGCCAATGCTCCATCGGTATTTCAGGCCTTCATTAACAAGGTTTTCAGGGATTTACTGGGTCAGTCAGTGCTGGTATATATTGACGACATACTGATTTTCTCCCCTTCATATGTGTCTCATGTACAGCACGTGCGCGAGGTCTTGTCCCGGCTGTTAAGGCATCACCTGTACGCAAAGGCGGAGAAGTGCCAGTTCCACCAGCCGTCGGTCTCCTTTTTGGGTTATGTCATCACCACCACCGGACTGGAAATGGCGATCGACAAGACAGAGGCGGTCCAGTCCTGGCCGGTTCCCAAGACGGTAAGGGAGATACAACGGTTTCTTGGGTTTGCTAATTAATACCGGCGCTTCATTAAATCATTCAGCACTGTGGCTGCACCCATCTCGGCACTGCTCAAGGGAGGGCCCCGGCGCCTGGATTGGACACCGGATGCGGATCAGGTTTTCCGGACCCTGAAGGACCGTTTCACGACCGCACCCATCCTCCGTCATCCTGACCCGTCACAGCCGTTTGTCGTCGAGGTGGACGCCTCGGAAGTGTCCTCTCTCAGCGACAAGGTTCCCCACCCAAGTTGTTTCCGTGTGCCTTATTTTCGAAGAAACTCTCCTCCGCAGAACGCAACTATGCTGTGGGGGATCAGGCGCTCCTGGCGGTAGTGGAAGCGCTGAAGAGATGGTGGCACTGGCTAGAGGGCGCCGCACACCCCTTCCTGGTGTGGACCGACCATTGGAACCTGGAATTTTTGAGGGTGGCTCGTCGGCTGAATGCGCGGCAGGCCAGATGGGCATTATTCCTAACGCTCTGAGTACACGCTCTCCTACCGACCGGGCTCCAAGAACGGCAAGGCCGACGCTCTATCCCGTTCCTTTGCGGGAGAGGAACCTGACCAGTAGGTGTCAACGGTGATTCCCCCCGCGCGCCTGGTCGCTCCCATCCAATGGGAGGTGGATGAGGAGATCAGGCAGACCCAGGTAACCAGTCCTCCGCCTTCTAACTGTCCGGATGGATGCTTGTTTGTTCCTCCTGATTACAATGATCGGCTGTTGGTCTGGGCCCACACCGCGCTCCCGTCTGGGCATCCCGGCATCACCCGCACGCTACAAGCTCTCCGAGCGAAGTATTGGTGGCCCTTGATGGCTCAAGATGTACGTCGCTATGTAACATCCTGCGTTGTCTGCGCCTAGAGCACCAGCCCGAAACACCTGCCCTTTGGTAAGCTACAGCCCCTACCCATCCCGAATAGACCGTGGTCTCACATATCTGTAGATTTCTTGACAGACCTACCTGTCTCCAAGGGTTGTACGCTATCCTAGTGGCTGTGGATCGCTTTTCCAAATCCTGCAGGCTCATCCCCTTACCAGGACTACCGTCGGCCATGCAGACCGCGGACGCGCTGTTCCAGTTTGTCTTCAGGGTGTATGGGCTGCCAGAGGAGATCGTCACCGACCGGGGTCCACAGTTCACCTCTCGGGTCTGGAGGTCCTTCATGAGAAGGCTGGGGGTCACGGTTAACCTCTCTTCCGGGTTTCATCCTCAGACGAACGGTCAGGTGGAGAGGGCCAACCAGGAGATAGGTCGCTTCCTCCGAACGTACTGCGGGACCCGACAGGGAGACTGGGCTGACGTGTTGCCATGGCTGAGTATGCCCAGAACTCCCTTCGCCGCGAGGCGACAGCACTAACACCTTTCCAATGTGTTTTAGGGTACCAGCCTCCCTTGGTGCCTTGGCACCCGGACAACGCCCATATTCCTGCTGTCGATGGCTGGTTCCGGCGGGCCGAAGCCCTGTGGTCGGCGGCACATACCCGCCTTCAACGAGCGGTGAGGCGGTTCCAACTGCAGGCAGATAAGCGCCGGAGCGATCCTCCCATTTTCCAGCCTGGGGACAGGGTCTGGGTGTCCACCAGGGACATGGTCCTGCGAGCTCCTTGCCGGAAGCTGGCTCCTCGCTTCTTGGGTCCCTTCTGCGTTCTACGCAGGGTTAATGAGGTCACGTACACACTTAGGCTTCCCCCCCACATGAAGATCTCACCATCCTTTCATGTCTCCCTTCTCAGGCTGGCGGTTCGGGGTCCTCTGAACGATGACCGGATTGGGGCCACGCCGCCGGTCCCGCTGATGGTGGATGGGGAGCCGGCGTATGCCGTTAGGGACCTGTTGGACTCTCGGAGACGTGCTGGCACCTTGCAGTACCTGGTCGACTGGGTGGGTTACGGGCCTGAGGAGAGGAGTTCGGTGCCTGCTCGGAACATCCTGGACCCCTCTCTGCGAACGGCGTTCCACCGCCTCCATCCAGATCGGCCCTCGTTCCAGGGGCCGTCCGCGTTCCCGGTCCTCTGTTGCGGCTGGAGCCGCTTCTCAGCGGGGGGATACTGTAACGCCCACCCCTACCGGGAGATCGGTTCAGCGTTCCTCATCCCCAGAGTTTTGACTAACGGGCCATATAGGCTGGACATTTTTGGTTGTATTTTAATTGGTGCATGTACGCACGACTGTTAAGTTGACAAGGACTTCTAGGAAATGTGTTTCCGATATATATATATTTATTCTATAGCACCTCTGTTATCCTGTGTTAAGCTCCTGTTTGGTTAGGGAGGTATCCTAGCTACCTCTATGCTTGTTAGTGCACACAGGTGCAAACAGTTGTACACCCATACCTGGGTATATAAGCTGGTATCTTAGTTACTTCCTTGTCAGATATTGTTTCGCTGTGCATTTTGTTATTCGCTGCCTGCCCGTTCTATTGTCCGTTACTATTCCTTCGGGACCGCAATAAGGCAATAAAGCCTCTAATATGCATTCATTATTTTCTTTGTTGCATTTTTTTGTTTTATGATTGTGCCATTCTGTTATGACATAGAGTTGAATTGAATATGATTTTTCTGCTTGCTCACTTGTGTTTTCCTAAAATATTGTACATGTATTACGATTTCTCCAGTGGTATGCAAACTGTTGAGCACAACTGTACTCTGTCAATGCCATTTTTGTTGATGAAAAAGACAATAATGATGTTGTATAGGTAGCTTACCACTACCTATTCAGTTGTGGGTTCATATCAGTGACAGGATCCAGTTTGTCAGCTTGAATATTACTAGAAATCCAGCAAGCAGAATTTTGAGGCATAACAAGCATGTCTGGAGGGCATGTACGCATCAGATTGTTCTTCCTAACTTGATTATGTGGTAATACTGCAGCTCCAACAATTACTCCATATCGTGGGCAGTTGTTAAAACAAAGCTTTGATTAGTGTGACCTCCATCTACATGAGCCCCAGGAGGGCACTTATCCCCTCCACCCCCCCTCTATGTTACACAGGTAGGCGTCAGCCTCCCCCAACTAATTAACTGTTCTGGTCTGGAACACGCCTTTAGGAGACTATTAACCCATGCTGGCATAATGAGAACAAGTGAACAGAGACTAAACATACAGGCAAATAATGCTTGAGAGAGACACATACAGAGACAGAGTGATGAAAATGGATTTAGTCATGGGGGAGGAAAACAAAAAGCAAAGACTCAAGATCATTCTTTGGTGACCTAAAGTCCACATGCATGAATCTTTTAGCAGCTGCTGTCTGTGTGATATGGGCTGAGGTGGAGAGAGAGGACGGGAGGGCAGGTCCAGTCTCATGGGGGTTTAGAGTGTCCATGACATGAGAGGGGCAGTGACAGAGAAAATTGGGGGGCAGGGGGGGAGGTCTTGCATCTCTTAGACAGGTGGGTAATTTGTGACTAGTAGAGGCCATCTCAGGTCCCTATCTTTGTGAATCAATGGCCTGTTTTGTTGTTGTTGTTGTTGTTCCTAGATGCTTTTGGCTTCACATTTCAAACAGTGTGAAAATTTGAATGTTTAAGATGTCATCCATCATGGTGCTGCTACTCCCCTATTGTTCACTTTAGTGGGAATACAATGGAGCACTGGATGTGAATATTAGTTCTAGAAACTTCTGGTTGTGGAAAATAGAAATAAGTAGCTAGCAACCTAACAAACAAATTGCTTCATAAAATCGTAATCACACTAATCATTCTGACTGCATATCAGCATGTTTTCTTGACAGCAGCTCACAGACAACTACTGTGCACATTGCAGCAGTTTCTGGAAAGAGAATATGTGAAAACCTACAGTATGTTAGCTAACTCTGCAAACTTGGTTAGCTAGCATTTGGTTTAACAAATTAAACATCATGTATGCTGCACTTGAACATACTCAACCTTATGTGTGCTGCACTTACCCCATTCAATTATACTCCCCTCTCATGTGATCATGTCCAATTCACCCTATACCCTGTCTTGTCGGCAACTCCACAGCAAGTGCAATGTGGTTGAAGGTCCAACGTAAACAAGGAGTCACTAGTGTGACATGTTATCCCAGTCTGATGAACCACCCATACACTTTGGCAGTACTGTGCCAATTTACACTTACCTATCCTTAACCCCAAGGCATCGTCAAAATGCCACGACCGGGATACAAATCCTGGCCACCGTGACACAGTTCTGTTGCCAGGAAATGACTTAGACGGCAACGTTGCATGGAGGCCTCCTGCTCAATGATATTTTGACATGGCAATATATCTTTGTTTTCTGCCGTTGTTGGCATGAAACTTACCCATTGCCGGTCTTAATACAAAATTGTATTATTTCTATGTAAATGATATTGAAATTGAAATCTCCAAATATTTGTTATACAGTATGTAGATCCTTAACCCAACCGGGGATTTGTACTTGGCCTTTTAATGAAAGAGACACCAAAACTAGTCTGTGCATTTCCAGGAATAGAGCAAGGCAGGCTTGATTGAAACGAGCTCTTATATTGTTGTAGTAGGATCAGTATTTTCTCTCAGATCACAGTGACTAAGATTATAAGACGCTTGATGAGCAGCCCAGGTTGTCTAAGTCTGGCTTTTAAGATCCAGTCATTATAATTATTAATATTCATGGGACTAAGTAAAAATAACAACATACAACCGAAAGCTGGAAACAGATGAAATAGAAGTGTCAATTCGACCGGAGACAACTTATTTCAGATGCTGGCACAATGCCTGATTCTCCAGTTGGGTTTGTTTTCAGTTTGAGGAGAGGACAACCAGCGACCTGAGCCAATAAGACAGGCCCGCTTTCTCCCTCTGTCTCTCTGTCTCTCTCTCGCTCTCTTTTTCTCTCTATGGCTCGCTCACACACACACATCCAGATGTATCATCACTGATTAGCCAAGAGGTCAAAGACTCATTTCATTGGTTGAGCTGCAGAGCTGCCACTGGCTGGCCTTCAAGT
This sequence comes from Umbra pygmaea, assembly GCA_016801145.1. Taxonomy (NCBI): domain Eukaryota; kingdom Metazoa; phylum Chordata; class Actinopteri; order Esociformes; family Umbridae; genus Umbra; species Umbra pygmaea. The sequence goes on along the minus strand of JACXGM010022179.1, from coordinate 3,630 downwards.
GCTGCCGCTGTCTTGTTACCAATCTGCTGTTAGCTAGACAGGTGTTTGTGCATGTGTGTGTTTGTTTGTGTGCAAGTTGGGGGGTTTGTGGGTAGGGTTACATATTACGTGGTTCTGTATGTACAGTATGCACAACATCAGTAGTGAATGATGTGTTGTGTGTGTCTACAGGTTGCAAGGCTAGAGGGCTGGGGTGGACTATTATGAAGACTATTGCAGAGTGAAACCTGCAACGGTAGTCACAGACTTCTAAGGACAGATCTCTTTCAAAGTATCATATTCAAACTGCTGAGGTAATAACAGCTATGTTCATGTCCTTCCCATTAACCTTCCTTTGAAGGGGGGCCAAGGCGGTGGTAGAGGGCTCATATTACTGGGTGGGGGGGTTGGAGTGGGAGAGCGGTCGGAGGAGCCGAGTCATGTCTCTAGGAGCATAGCCGGTACTACAGCGTAAGTCCCAAATGACCAAGGCTGCTGAGTAAAAGGCTGGCAGATGGTGTGTATGTGTGTCTGTGTGTCAATGTGAGTCTGAGTGTGTCAGAGTGTGTTCTAAGCAGAGGGTGTAAAGAATGCTGGTGGTAGAGGTACTAAAGGGACTGGGAACTGAGAGGCTCTCAACACAATGATGCAAATCAGAAGAGCAAAAGTGTGTTCTACACCAACGCAATGCTACCCACTAAACAGCCTACACATTGAATATGGAATTCACTCAGGTAATATACTGTGCACTCTGAGCTACGATTACCATGCCCATACTGAAAAAATACTGAACATTTGCCAAATAATATATTTCCAGAGAATTAAAGTATTAGAAATACCTTTACATATGATTGTAATGCATTTCAATATGTATTAAATAATATCATCTTCTTGATTCAGGTATGTTATTTTTTATAGTTTGTATGAATTTTAAAATGGACCCTGTTTTAGATGTAATTATGTTTTAGTGACACTCGTGTGGAAAAGTGAATTAACTAGTTTGTGTGGTGTGATACCAGAATGAAGAAGCAATTCATAGAAGGCAGCGGAAACAATTCACAATTCACAGCAGTCACAATGTGTGATCGAACACATCTTATATATTTGCTACATATAGATGAAGTCTGCGTAAACTCTCCTAATTGTATTAATTGAGCCCACAGGCAAAATAAGGCTATGATCACACACCATTACTAACCCTCAACAGAATTCCAACACACCAAGAATGTAATTATGAGAAAGTTGATGCCAACTGAATTCCTCCAAAGGATTTTCCCTCACTACTGGGTGATCTGAAACGATGCTGCAAAAACAACAATTTTAGGCAGTATAATTCACATCATAAATTTAGATACAATGTGCAATACCATGAGCCACCATCTTGTTTTTCTTCCTTTACGAAAATCTTAAGAGCATCTCTCTGTTCAAGAGACTTGATCATGATGGATACCAGAGAGGATCAATTTGGTCTGGCTGATTGAGAAAACACCTGCACTGTCTTCAGCCTCATGTGTCTGATTTAAGGTGCTCCCTCGAGTATATAGATCAATTTTGATCTCAGCTGTCAAACTGAAAAGAACACTCACAGTTCAATCATGGTACACCTGTGGGTGTATTGCAACTTTGAGTCACAGGGGGTGCCTATGTTTGTCCTTTTGCACAAATGTACTGTACAAGTGTGTGTGTGTTCTTGTACGTGTGTGGAATAGAAATATTTCTATATATCTCATCTCCCCAAGACACCATGTAAGGGTAAGGTCACTGCCACCGTCCCTTTTTATTGACAGTGCGGTTGGAATCATTTGAGATAAGTACCTACCTCAAGGGCAATCCAACATAATTCTCATCATAATTCTTTTTACTTTGTCAGCTCTGGGTTTCAAACTAGCAACATTTGGATTACTGGTCCAAGGCTTTATCCTCTATGGTTCTTGTTAACCGTTGTCTACCTACCAGCGTGCTATGCCAGGGCATGTTATTTATGAGGGATGCCTGGAGTCAAATGAATAGACCGTTATACTGCCCTTGAGCAAGGCAGAACATTCCATTTGCCCCAGGGTTGCTGTCACAGTTGGTCCCCTGGCTGTGATCCTACCACTCTCCATCTGGCAGGGTGACATTTGGCTACCCACATTCAAATATAATATACATATATACTGTATATACATATGCTGTCTATACAGTATATTTTATTCATGACTGTACAATTGCCATAAATTAAGTCAAGTGACTAAAGTATCTGCAAAAATAAAATAAGAAATATTGTGATGTCTAAATTTAATCATGCCATGAAATTATTACTTTTAAGTGCAATTGTGTTTTTGGCTTGGTTGTGGTCAATTTGCAGTGTATGAATTTATTTGTAATTTTATGTTCCTGCCCATATGCTCCTTGGCTGAATGCAGTTGCTTACCCCTGCAGTACATTGCGGTTTGCAATGCAAACATTGTGGCCTAGTTTCACCTACATCATCCCATCAGTGCAGAAAGTGTTTTCTCCCTGCTCTGAGCATGCACTTCCTACACCATTGGCCTACAGGGACTATTTGATTGAAGCCACACTAAATATAGCTACATTAGATATTGCATGGCCAGCAGGTGGCAGCATTAAGCACAAATAGGAATACGCTTAATTAGCATTTAACTCAATATAATATTCAAATAATATGTAGCCTCCTGTAGACTACATTAAAAAACATCCTCTCCTTAATATTATTTTTATTCTTCCGGTTTGGCCTGATGAAATAATTATATTTAAAGTAATACGCACAATGTTATTTAAACTGCTGGATACTGGTGCTGATTAACTTTCATATCATTCTGTAGAAACATAGAGGCCTAAAACATATCTTCTAATTAGGGCATTTACTTGCACCAATCGGTAATTGAAACAGCTTTCAAATTAACTGTAGTTTTTTCGCAGCCCCAGAGTTGTGGTCTTTAACAGATCCATTTCTTCAAAAAGTTGTTTTTTTACCTCAGATTATTTATTTATTTATTTATTTATTTACTCAGTGTTTTACAGTAGATCACTTAAGGCAAGTGAGGATTTTACTGAATATCTTTTTAGTGAAGAACATATTTAACTGGAGATTATTTAAGTAATATACTGCATTAGAGAAATGTTGCCCAACATTTGGCAGCTAATTAGCCTTTTCTGACACATTATTTTTTAATAGTGACATGGGTCCACTCACCCTATAAGTTTGCATCGATACAGCCATGCGGTGCTCTGGTAATGGGCATTTGGTGTGATGTTATGTCACTCTCACTCTAGGATTTTACTGAGAATCAAACCTAGATTCAAATAAAATGTCCCACATACTGTTTTTTCAAACATTGCATCAACCAGCTTGGTGGATTAAAATACCGAGGTTTGATTCTTTTGGGACTTCTTTTGGGAAGTTCTGCTGAGAAATGGAGAGACTTGAGGGAAAAATGGACTGCCTAAACAATCTCTTTAAAAGGGACGGGATTCATCTAAACAACTCTGGACTTCGAATGCTTGCAGATCATCTGGAATACAATATCCTCCATTCTTCAATAGTTTCACCAAAGAAGGAGAAGGAAAATACACAACAATACTCCCCTACCAGGGTGATCTCAGAAAAACTGAGGAACGGGGGTGAAATGGATGAACTAACTGCCGTTG
>JACXGM010022178.1:0-16833 GCA_016801145.1 Umbra pygmaea | reverse complement strand
TTTAAACTCCCAGACAGGCAGTCCACAATTATACATGTTTATTTAAACTCCCAGACAGGCAGTCCACAATTATACATGTTTATTTAAACTCCCAAACAGGCAGTCCACAATTATACATGTTTATTTAAACTCCCAGACAGGCAGTCCACAATTATACATGTTTATTTAAACTCCCAGACAGGCAGTCCACAATTATACATGTTTATTTAAACTCCCAGACAGGCAGTCCACAATTATACATGTTTATTTAAACTCCCGGACAGGCAGTCCACAATTATACATGTTTATTTAAACAGTTTTTTGGCAATAACAGGCAGAGGGATATTCAAGAATGTTAATAGAGTTAATAGCAAAAGGACAAAACACCAGGCTTTGCAGTCAGTTCAGGCGAGGGCTCGATACACAGGTCGGGTAGTCAGGACAAGCAGGGGTCAGTACACAGAATATCCTACTGGATTGACAGGCAGGAGTAGGCTGGATCAGAGCCGAGTAGGCAGGCAGGCAGGCAGGCAGGCAGGCAGGCAGGCAGGCAGGCAGGCAGGCAGGCAGGCAGGCAGGCAGGCAGGCAGGCAGGCAGGCAGGCGTCGGTACACTGCGTAGATACAAAAGGTCAGTAACTGTTAATGTATTTCTCCAAAAGGCTCAGTATGCGCTACAATGAACAACAATACCTCACAATGAGGGAGAGAGGTGTGATTGCTTAAATACTGTCAGGTATGTGCACAGGTGTTAGTACTCTGGTGATTGTGACCTGGCTATTGGGATGCGTTCAAGATGATTGTGGTTTTGTGTGATACCGTTCTGGGTTAATGCCTAGGCAGGCCTAGAGGAGTTGGCAGATGTGACACTATTAGTTTTCTGTTCTACCTTAAAATTTATTGCACCCAGGTCTAAATAAGTACCAGATTACAAGGTTGCAACCTATCTGCTGCAATAACCAAAAGGTTGACAGCCACTCACGCCTAACCTGATGTATATAACAATGGGTTACGTACACCGATCAGCCATAACATGAGCACCTGCCTAATATTGTCTAGTTCCTTCTTTTGCTGCCAAAACACCAGCCCCATACGCAACAAACTGCAATGCACTGTTTTCTGACACCTTTCTATTAAAACCAGCATTAACATTTTCAGCAATGTTTTTTTCACCGCTATGGCAGCCTTTTTCTTACTTAGTGTCAGGGAGAAAATCTGCACCAAAGTGTGTGACATATGGTTCACTAAAGTGGAGAAGGTATGGTTGGCAGAACTGTCGATCAAACCATAGCTGCACTGTGTTGTCCAATGAGGTTGCAAGGCGGACCCAACATCTAGACACAGCATAGATATAGAGAATTTACTAACCAAGACACCTCAGAGAAAGAGAGTACCAAGGGGAGACCCGTTTTAGCTCGACAGTGCCAATATACTCATATTAGGGTTGAAGTGAAAACTTACAGGATGGTGGCTCTCCAACATATTTTCAAATTGTAGCCAGAGATGGGCATAAATACAGTAATAGATTACTTTTCTGGGTTGGGCTGAGTTCACAACTTTTGGGAAGTTCCTCAGTATGACCATAATAACCAGGTAAAAGAAGTTCATAACTTACCCGTGAGCTATGAAAAACGAAAACCTTCAATTAGAACAATGGGAAACATTCTAAAATTACAGAACTTCATTTACCTGGTCATTAGTGTCTTACTGAAGAACTTCCCAAAAGTTGTGAACTCAGCCCAACCCAGAAAGGTAATCTATGACTGTATTTATGCCCATCTCTGATTGTAGCAAAGTGGAAATGGAGTTTCAGGTAGGAAGTAATAAGGGTTACATGATCCCTAATATTTACTATTCTATTTACTATTCTATGTTGAATATGTCGACCAAATGGCCTAAAGATTACTTATTTAACATTTCTGATATTAGAACAGTGATGTTTGTACCTGAATACCAATGACTAGTTGAGGTGATCTTGTTGGTTTTGCAAACTAAGCAGAGAGAAAGACAACAGGAAAGTCTAATGACATTGTATATCTATGCGGGACTGGTATTCCAGCTCCTGGTAGCTCAGCAACACAACAGCAGCAGCCAGCAGCATAGCTCCCTGTATCCCACTGCTGGTTTACTTCTGAAGCTAAGCAGGTCAGGCCTGGTCAGTACTTGGATGGGAAACCAAGTGGTATTGGAGGGCCAGTGGGGGGTACTCTTCCCTCTGGTCTAAAGATCATTCCCAATGCCCCATGGGCGTGACCGTGACATTTGTCCTGCACAGGGTGCCATCTTTCGGATATGATGTTAAATTCTAACTAGGACATTTAGGGGGAGGTTATGTTTCAACAAGTCATCTACACTCACTGGGTTAAACAAATGGCACACATTGGTGCCAGTGGTAAAAAACTTTTTTACAGCCTTGTACATAGCCTTGAACACACACACACACACACGCGCGCGCGCGTGTTTTAAGGATATCGTCCGTAGATTATACACATGTTTAGGCTTTAGGTGTTCAGGTTGATTAACTTTCGAATGTAGCACACTTAAACGTGTTTAGGTGTCTCGTCAGAGGTTAAATCACAAAAGTATGGGTAGTAGGAGTATATACATTTTAAGTACGTTGATTTAAGTATCATTCTAATTCACTGAACACAAATAAAGACAAAACTCAGCTTGCATTATATGAAGAGGAAAATTGTATAAAGACTTCATCTCCCACAATGCCTACACAATAACACGCTGCGTAGCGACGCTCAGACGGAGTTGGCGGGTACTTGGGTACAAGGGAGGCAGTGGATGCATGGCTTTTGTCTGTTCTAGCGTTGCGTAAAACGAAGAGTGTCGGTTTAAGTAAATTGTACAAGCTGTTATTTACATAGGATAAGCACACTTAAAAAAATAACATCGGTATTCTGCTGGTTTTAATTTCATAAAATTATCTCAATTTCCGACTATATTAATTCATTGGATTACATCTGTGAAGGTAAGTGGCCGGTTACTTCACCATTAGCCTTTTGCTCCGTAGCTATTACGTCGCTGTTTTTTCTTCTTTGGCGTTAACCTCCTTTGCACAATGTTTAATACAAATGTTTAATTTGGGCGATACTTTGACGATGATGCAACACGATCACGTATAGCTATATTGTTGCGTTCAGATTCTATTTTGAATATTCGATTGTTCTGTTTTCGCGCGAGTTCGTGTATGTAGCTCACTCGTGCTATGATTCAGGTCAACATGGACGACTAGTGGTGTGAGCTGTGGGGAAAACCAGCACCGCCATGTAGTGCACGAAACAGATTTGTTAATGAACTGCAAATGTGGATGTGTGTGTGTGTCCATGTCTAGTACCGTTTTAGTAAATTGCTGGACTTTTTTTGTTGCACGTTATTGTATCTATATTTAGTAAGGAAACAAATCGATTGGTAAGCGTTGCATTACTCCTTTGAAGGTGGCTCGTCGAAATGGCCACTCCGAAAGTCGTGGAAACCTCGTGTAACAAAGAAACGACTATATATTCGTAAATGAGTCAAATATCTGCCAAAAAATTTGGCACTTGTCGAAATTGTGTAGTCAAGACAAACCGTCGTCATTGATTTGAGAACTGCGGTTTGCATCAAAACCAAACACATTAGCGGAATACAAACAGGAATGGACACGTTCAGATCAAATGATGGTACTTTTTAGGGGTTCGAAATATTCGATGAATGCAGAAAATCTTGTCTATAATACTTCGTCCAGTTTTTTATGTCTGTCCTGCATTTGTATTGTCATTATTCTAGTTGCGTTTGTTCAGAAATTGTTTTCTTGTTGTTTACCCTAATTTGCAGTTACGTAGTTTAGTATTGCTGTTTTACAGTGTGAAGGGCTCCCTGTCAGTGCCTCATGACGCGTTAGTTTTTCATTAAGACATTGTTTTCACTAAGTTTTGTAGTAAATGTGATTACTTTATTAAACTGTTTCAGGCTTTGATGTCTACATTACAAGCCTGAACCCTTAGCCTTGCTGAACATTTTCAACTTTACGTTAGTGGACACCACCACATCGATACGTACAGTCCAAAGTTGAATGTTCTACCAATGTTATATTTTCAACACTTCTTCAAAGATATGTATTCAACAGATGTAGTAACCCAGGGCATCAACATTGCAATACATGCATTCTCTTTCAGGACACAAGGCCTACAGATACATTTATAGGCATCGTCACTGGGAATGATGGTCCTACATGAATCATCAGATTGATCTGATGGGTGTTTCTTTGCTGTGTATTTGTCTGTATTGCTATCTTCCAGTATAATCAATGCATGCCAGCGGTGTCTCTAGAAACATGTTATTTTGCGCCTGTTGTGGAGGTGTGTTCAAAGTAATTGTTAATAATGGTTTACTAAACCCACTGAGTCTGTGGTAATCATGTGTTCTTACCAGTGCCGTTCTCCTATGATTTCCCTCTGATTCCATCATAAACAATGACCCTTCCTCCAACTCCCCATGCCTAAGTAACCCCCCCACCTCTCATCCTGTTTAGCTTGGTTGACGTTGACAAGGAACCCGCTGGTTCCGCTGCCTCCACCCGACCCGAAAATATGAGCGAGCCTACAGCTACCGCTACAGAACCCCCTAGCGATGTGACCCCCGTGGTCACTACTGGTGTTGCCGCAGAAGGTGTAGCTCAACTCTTTTCTACTGCAAACTGTGTATTCCAATGTTTGTCTTTATCAATGTACAGATGGGCGGGGGGTGGACCTGCCAGCTGCGGTAGCTGGTCATTTATGTAGTTTACATTTTTTGTTGCCGGGCATCCAAGAAATTCAGACTTTTTGACATGTATTCTGTCCACAGTGGACTCAACTGTGCCTGTGCTTTGTTGGTCATCCTTAAACCATATAGTCCAGGCTCTTTTTGGTATCCCTGAATGGTGAAGGCTGTGCCCCAAATATTTACAGGGTGCAGCTCAGCTCTTTATGATCCCAAGTGGACAGAGTTTCAGAAAGCATTCCTTTGAGCTTCCAGCCAGCCATATTAGTTCTTCCCTCCAGTCCAGTTTGCACAACCTTGACTTTTTGAACTTTTGGTTCAGGTGGCATTAACAGATAATTCAAATGTACTGAAGAAGCGAACCAAAGTCAACTAAGATTTGCAAATTAATAGCTAGGCTTTACCCATGTAACCCATCATTGTCAGTTGGTAGAGCTCTTTGACTACATACTCCCATCGTCATGGTTTAGTTGTGTTTTTCAAACCCAATATAAAGTGGACCAGAAAGCACAAAGAAAAGGTTAAAATATAGTGACACAGCACCAGAGATCTTGAAAAACACTCAAGCTTTGTCAGAAAGCCACTTTGCGCACAGTCTTAAACAGCAATGACGAAAGGATTGGTTGATGAGCACAAACAGGGTTGATGATAAAGATATTAGGGTTTTATTGATGATACAGTTGCTTGAACAGGTAGTTTGAACTTTACTCTCAAATTTTGGTTTGAATCTTGTCAGTAATATTGCTCTCTGGCACACTGACCATAATTCCATCTGCTGCAAGTCATTTGACTCGCGATTAACTTTTGGCTTTGGAATTTAACCGAACTGTCCTCAACACTGTGCCCTCCAGCAGAGCCCCCCAAGGAAGAGGTCAAGCTGGCGGCAACCGCAGGAAAGAAACAAACCAAGAAGAAGGTGGAGGAGGTGGTGGAGGAAGAGGAAGAAGAGTATGTGGTAGAGAAGGTTCTGGACCGACGGGTGGTGAAGGGACGAGTGGAGTTCCTTTTAAAATGGAAAGGCTTTTCAGAGTGAGTGGAGATACACAATTCTACAGTCAGTTTAGCGTAAAGTTACACATTGTATTTCTATTTATTATTTTCGTGTATTATAGTGGCATATTTCTGCAATGAAATTTAAGATGTAGCTTTTTTTTAACGCAGTGAGGATAATACATGGGAACCGCAGGATAACCTGGACTGCCCCGACCTGATCGCTGAGTATATGCAGAATCATCACAACAAAAAAGAAAGCGATAAGAAAGAGTCTGCCGGCAAGAGGAAAGCTGGGGAGTCGGACACTGATGTAGCGGGCGAGGAGAGCAGGCCCAAGAAGAGGAAAGAAGAGGTGTGAGCGCTTGTGCTTGATTTGAACATTAGTGGACATGCTTGGTGGTGCGACAACCTGTGCTCTGTTTGAATTGGAACACGCTTGTCAATGGAGACCTGTAGCAAACCACCTTGTTTTTTTTTCTGCCCCGGCTCACTTGTTTAGGCAGAAAAACCCAGAGGCTTTGCTCGTGGACTGGACCCTGAACGGATCATTGGAGCCACAGATTCCAGTGGAGAGCTAATGTTCCTTATGAAGTGGTGAGTGCTGAGCTAAATGTTTTTTAAAGGAGTGCCACAAGGTTACATTGTAGTCCCTGTGTGTTTCATTTATTTTGTTATTTACTCTTTAGACGCATATAATTGTGAAATCACAAACACTTAATTTATCCTTATATGATTGATTAATCTTGTGCCTCTGAGATCGTGAAGGTTTCATCCTGCAATTATTCTTTCACAGGAAGAACAGTGACGAGGCAGACTTGGTGCCGGCCAAGGAGGCCAACGTCAAATGTCCACAGGTGGTCATCTCCTTCTACGAGGAGCGTCTAACATGGCACTCCTACCCCACTGAGGAGGAAGAGAAGAAGGATGACAAGAACTAGCCAGGATGAGTGTCGGGCCTGGGGTTAAAAGGGCGGGGCTTACATTGGAGGGCGGGGACAGAAGCTCAATTGTTTCAAAACCATGTTTCTTTCTGCAAACCCGGACTGTTGAAACTAAAACAGAGGTTGAGAGAGGGTAGGGATGATGGGAAGACTTGTCAAGGAGGTTGGTTGGCCTTCATGGGTTTGTTAGTCGGTGATTGGTCTAGTAAACCCAGAATGTCTGAAGATCACTTCATCAGGCCTCGCTTTTAGATCCGACGTGCTAAGATCATGAGAATGTTGTTTTCAGGCCCTAAACGCTGAATTCCTTCAACACCACCAGCTCCTTTTACTCTTATTTCCGTCTCAAGCTTTTTATTAAGATAGTTTTCATTAGTGAGGTTTAACTTCCGCAGCAGAGTTTACGATAGTGGAACAATCCAAAATCATAATTAAACACCAAGTTCAGAGCTAATTCAATCGAACTAGCCAATCTTAACCTCCAGTTGTCTTGTTTAAAATGTTTATACTGATTTCTAGTCAGAACACTCAGTTTCTACCAACACTTCTTTCTCAGAGCACATAGCAGTGCAAAGCAGTGTTTTTTTCTTAATTTTGCTTAATAAGAAAGTGTTTCAAGTGCTGGCACATGCAATCCCCTCTCGTAATATCATTATCATATAATGTGAACAGTTTTGGTTTTTATTTAGTCAGTGACTGAGGGGGAAGTGGGATTACATTGGAATGTTTTAAGTTACAACTGGTCTGCAAGAGGCACAGGAGGCTGTAAACATTGGTATGGGGCTACCAGCTTGTTTGTGATGCTTGAGTGTGACCAAAGGCTTATACCTAAAGCTAGAAAAATGTGTTTGTGTGATCCACTTTCCTATCAGGCAACATCAGAAAACAGGCATCAGTAAGGTTGAGATGATGGAAATGAACAGCTTTTACTAAATCTTTGGTGGGAAGCGTCAAGCTTAATTACCCATAAACCCTCCTGTCTGTCTCGAGATGCCGCCGAATCCTACGTGTTTTCCTTAAAATGCTACTCTGATGTCAGTACGGCAGTGTTTGGAATTAAATAGTTTGTTACAAGAGGTGTTTCTACTTGAGTTGAACAAAATTACTATGAATAGAATTGGACATTTTATCCAAACAGCCGGTCACTGTGCATTGTGGTGGAAGATCAAGTGACGTGCGCCTGGTAGCTAGCTTTTGCCAAATCCAGACAAAGGGCCGAAAAGCATCTTCCAAAATATACGCCTTTGGGGCGGTTACTTGATATTCTAGTAGTAATATCCTCCACTTTGACTATTGCTAGCTGTAACTTCTCTAACCTCAAGAAGAATCAAATGTTTCGATTTCATTTCGGTGCTATTAGATGTAATTTCTCTACTCATACTCATCACTTTAAAGCAAACCCATAGCGTAGTTAAACAAAGGGAACTGATTGGCCTGTAAATGTGGTAATCGGTTTAAGATGTAAGCCTTCTAGGGACTGCTGGACCGATGTCTGTGTAGTGTTCAAATATAAGCTTCAATGATCTTGTGGCATTGGAAGGCTGACGTTCTGTCCCTTGTCATCTTCCCATGTACATTTTTACCTAACCCCTGTTTTAAATAGATGATAGACCTGTTGGTATAATCTATATTGTGATTCAAAGTAAATTGAACAATGTTTTTATGATTGTTTTTAGTATAAAGTAAATGTATCCACGGTGTCAACAGCCATGTGACTGTAGATCCATCCAGCATTTTATTACTCCCACAATGGAAAATGTTATCATAGGGTTTCTGACAAGGCACTGGATCATTGAGACTCCTCCAGCCATGCTAATTCGGCATTCAGACTTGACCTTAAAGCTCTGACATTAAAATGTTGACATGCTAAATCCTGTTGTATTAAAATGAGCTGCTAATTAAACATCTGACACCGTACCAGGGTTGTTCGTATGAAGTTTGTTCTGCTTCATCTCGCTGAACTTTCAGTCCCTAACTTATTTATCATGGCTAACGACGTCAATCATAAATAGATTTAACAGATGATTTGAAGCTAACATTTAAGTGTTTAGGTACTGAAGATTACCAACAAGATCTGATCTAACAGCCCACAGGTTCTAGATCCTGTTGCTCTGGAATTAAGTGGGTAGTTTACTGTTCATTTTGACATGACAGGTTTAAGAGGGCTGTATATTTCTAACATACCAGACCAGAAATGTCTATATACATGTTAGTATGTACATGTTAAGTTGCTCATTCGTTCATTCTTAGGTCTATTGACTGTCTGCTGGAGTTTAGTGTTGCATGTTTTTCTTCCTTTTCAATCAATGTCCCAATTTGTGGAGGTTACTATTACTTGTTAGTGTTTTTGGACAATAAATATTACCCTTTTTTGTAAACAGTGGGTGTTCATATTTTTTGTCCAGAACAAGTTAATTTGTATTTATATTGTTCAATAAGCAAAGCAAGACTACCTTAGGTTAGACCTTTTTTATTCAACTTTAAGTAACATCCTTTGATTGCCAGGAATTATTCAAATGAATGAAACAGAAGAGGAATGAACTCAAATCCATATAATTGATGTAATTCAGTGTTTTCAAATGAACAAGGTGGTAAACTTCAACAGTGTGAAAGAGGCATTTAATAAAGTCTACATTTTTAAGTGTAATTTCTAGAATATGAGCTGTAATTATGGAAGTCATACCTTCTCTTACCTGCTGACCAACCTACACAGGCTGTAAATATAAACATCCTAGCTATTTCTTGAATCCAATAAACTGTGTATATGGGATAGTTATTCCCTACGCTATGCATTACTTTGTAATAACGAAAAACACGGCCTAAAATACATTCTTGTTCAAACGGCAAAATATATACTGCATGGTGTAGAAAATAACTGTCCCATCTAAACAGCCTATTTTCAGTTGAAACCAGAATGAAATAAATGTTCTGCAGGTTTGGCAGCTGCACACTGAAAGAAGTAGTTCTGGTTTCAGTCTGGAGTTCAACACAGTAACTTTAAATACAATTCCGTCGAGTTATAAAGCTTTACCATTTCTATTCCGTTATGATAAAAGCAATATAGTGTTTCAAATTAAAATCACATGAACACAAGGCCTGAGTAGATATGTTTTTCAACCAAATTCCTGATTATAACATTACAGTGGATTTGCATGTTTGGTATGCAGACACACACACACACACCCTGAGAGTTACAGATAGCTGTGTCCATATCCAAGACCCCATATAGACTTTGTATTATTCCTATACTAACCAGTTTGTGTATATCCAAAACTTCAGTTAGACCTTGTATTCTCCATGTACAATTCACTAGTAGTATTGCAATGCATATGTTTTACAAATCTTATTGCTATGACAAAAGGTGTTAAGCCCACCTGTTTTTCCTTTCCCATTCATGCAGGAAATTTGTGATCTAGATTAATTTTACGTTCATTACTTCATAGTAGTTTCATTTTACTCTATACCTTATAGTAGATTATTGGGGTTCTATTTCAATGTTTAGATATTTAGGGTTCTACAGAGGACACATGAATGTTTAGATATTTAGGGTTATACAGAGGACACATGAATGCAAATGTAAGCACTGCCAAAGTATATGTTGTGTTATGTTTTTGGTTTTGCCTACATAGAGCAGGTAGTGTAATTGGCTTAAAATCTCGCATGGGCATGTCTGTTTTTGAAAGTACTTCCTGATTTAGTGAGGGGTGGGGGTGCTGCTGTCCAATAGTCAATAAGGATTCTGGTATTACGTTTCAGTGAAGTAGTTGGTTAGATCCCAACAACTCTATTTCTGTCTAATACCTGGCTGCCCTTGGTCCTATTGTCTTTACATTCAATAGATGAAACAGTGAGGCAGTTTTAATAGGGAAGGAATATATTCAGGTGGATATGCTACAAGGACTACCATGGGGTCTTGGGCTTAGTTTAACACACTCTACCACCTAATACCCATACTTCACCACTATATTCCTTGTGTGTGATAGGTTTCAGACAGGAAGAAACTTTTTGGTTTCAGACAGGAACAAACCTTTTGGTTCCATTTCAAGCTCTCCTATCTTTTCTTTTACTAATAATAATTTACCCAAACCTGTAACCTTAAGGAACCAGCGTCCTTCTCAACATTAAGGCACCTGAAGTCATCTCCTGTTCTAGATGGCATTCATTTTTTAGACCTGCTCCTCAGTCACCTCATGGTGGATCTTGGATTTACATTTGATGTATTGTCCTGAACAACTTGTATGAGGCACAATGGCTTGGTGATTTCGAATGAACAAACTTTCTAGTACTGGCCCAATACCCTAACCACTAGGCTAGCTTTCCTCTGTGATTTTCCAATAACCATTAGACTTTAGTGTTTCCGCTTCCATGACCCGGGTCCTGAGATTCACTGGCCCATGGCCCTAGTAAACCTGCTCCAACTTACATCCATGACAAGGATACCGGGGTCTTTCTCTTTGCGACATTTACAGGACAATGGCTGTGAACTTGGGTTTCAAACTTTTTAGATTATGCAGAGGTCGTCGTTTCTGCCCAGTCCAGAGTGATAGTCTTCACAAAGGAAGCACAATTTCTAGATTAAAACAGGTGTTACAGTCAAAAGCAGCATTTGTTTCTTATGTTGTACTTTGTTGGGAGAACCAACAGTGTCCTACAATTAATTTGCTCCCGAAAAAAGTGTAGCCTTTTTTCATAATATGTTTTCTTGCATGATCATATTTGTGCTTCCTGTCCTGTCAAACAACCAACCAATCAGAGCAGATGAGGCCATTTTCTGAAGAGCACTGTCATCCTCTTACATTACCTTATCGTGAGAAACATTAGAATTTTTCACAGCCGATCCCCTTGTCAACTGACTCCTTGAGTGCTAAACAAATACAATTTGTGGCTGATGAATCTCTTCACTTCTTTCTGTCTTGTTTCTTGTGGGCCTTGGTTGAACTGGTTGAACCTCTATTGGTAGCAAGAAGGACCCGTCCATTACTGCCAAACTGGAGTGTGTAGTCAGTGGAAGGCAAAGGTCTTCCTTGCTCGTCCTGCAGATGGGAAAACACCTCCTGGTACAGAACACTGATGCGGTGCTTCATTTCCCGCATAGAGCGAAGGTTCTCTGCCTGTTCCTTCAACAGCCTGGCCTTTTGGCGGCGCAGTCCATCTACTCCTTCCTCAAGCCCAAACAGGATATCAAGCTTGCGTCGGCGGCAGTTCTGAGCAGCCATCTTGTTTTTGCCTCGTCTGCGAATATCACGGATCAGGTTGAGCTGAGCCTCAGTGAGACCATGTTTGGTCAGAAGTTCGTTGAACTCTTCCACAGGGAGGTTGACAATCAGATCGTTGGAGAAGGGGATCTTTAAGGCGCGAGCCCGGCGCTCATCGCGGCCCCAAAGTTTGTCGGAAATGTCACGCTGGTAGGGTTTGCTGTAACGTGACTTTTGAGGCTTTAGAGATTTTCCTTGGGTAGGAGAGTTGGCCTTAGGCTGGTGGTAGGTATGGTCGTGGCCTACATGTTCCAGCCACGGTAGGGTGTTGAATCGGTCTGGCTTCTGGTAACTTGTGCTGCACATTTTGCTGACTTCTGGGGTGTAACCTCCGACAGCACCCTCCTCTGGCTCCAAAATAGCATCCACGTCAGAATTGTAGCCCATAGCCCCTTCGTCAGAAAACACGGAGGATTCAGACGAGGAGGATGAAGAGGATGAAGATGAATAAGAGGATGCCTCAGAGCCGGTAGGGGAAGCAGGGCTGTGACTGAAATTCAAAGAAAGACCAGAGTCGGAGTCTAACTCCTCTTCAAGCTCTGAGGCCTGGGTTGGATTGAAGCCTTCCTCCAGGGCCAGGGTCAGGAAGCTAATCTCGTCCAGCAAGACATCTTCCAAGAGTGGAGCAGGCAGGACAGCGTCCTCCGGAAAGAGGCTAGACTGAAGGGAAGGTATAGGATTGCCAAATGAGCCATTAACTGCCAAAGGAAGTTCGTTTTCTATCAGATAGGATGAGCCCAAAGTCAAGGGCAGGGTGTTAGGTCCACTAGGAGACTGACTAAGCTGGCTTGGCCGGAGTGGTGCTTCCAGGTGAACACTGTCCTCAAAGCTGGGGCTGAAGGAGTAGCTATTTTCAGGCAGGATTGCTTGATGAAGGCTGACGTCCTGGTGAACATGGTCTATCAAGCCGTAACTCTGAGTAGACCCAAACTGTGGTACGTCACCTCTGCTAATGTCAACATCCATATCCTTTGAGAAAAACACACAAAAAAACATTGGTCCTGGTCTCATGGTAGGTGGATAATGTAGACTTATCTATTTTAATAATGAAGGGTTTTGCAAAGGCAATAGTTTTGGGGCTTACTTCTGGCTCCATGATAGCCAGAATGTCCTGCCACTGCTGCTCCATGTCCAGAGAAGGATCCTCCCGGGACAGCAGGGGGGACAGGAGAGGTCCTACGGCCAGGCTTGGGTCCTCAGTGAGGGCCTGCCTCAGTCCTAGGTCAACTGAATCTGGACACTGAAAACAAATGCATCAAAAAGATCAGACAGTGGTCTACAAACATTGTCTGTTGAAACACCATGTATCTCAATTTTTGCCCAAATTCATTAATTCGGAAACCTTCATGATGCTAGTACAACAAAATATTCATGATTTTATAATTAGATGTTAGTCAACAGGGAAAATGTTTTCTTATCAATTCCTGGAGTGTCTGAAGATACTTGGTTTCACTCGACAGCGACAAACATTCATCTCTTATCCTTTTACAATGAAAGAATTCCAAGTATACGGTACCTCTGGCTCCTCTCCAAATGAGAATGTGCCTTCCCAGAGCTGAAGACATTCCTGCAAGGACATTGAAGACTGAGCTTCCAAGCTTTCAAACTGATGAAGAAGAGAACACAGTGAGCTGAGAGCTACCAGAAAATCCTGGAAAGTGTCAATGTCTTTTTTCCATTCAGGCACAGGGTACAGTTAAAGTTAAACAAAGTTGAAAAGGCCTAAATATGTTGCAGCCTCTGGTTTCAAAATCTGACTGATTTGGAAGAATTTCAGGTCTTCTTATAGGAGAGCACTATGGGGTCATTTACTGCACTGAAAAATATGGTTTCTAGATTAAAATCTTATTTTACACACTAACACCCAAATCTTCTTCCCCAAACATCCTGTCCCGAGACGCACAGCAAAGTTCGAAAACCCATATTTGGTTTCAAGCGGCCGGAGCATTTGACTCTATCCCAACGCCGTATCTTGCAGCTGATGTGGCACATTTTCAATGTTTAAAGAAAGCAGCTCATGTTCCATCATGAAGGCTTGGCTTGCCGTGTCTAACATTTCTACCAGTATGTTTATAATCACACAGTTGAACCAGTAAAATATAAGCACCTGGGCTCACCTGATCAGATAAATCGTCTGCCAGCTCTCTGTTGGTAAGGTCATAATTACGGCCACCATCCCTCCAGCTTTCTCTCCGGGGGTCCCCCACCAGCTCCTCGTTCTCCCTTCTGTCGTCCTCCTGTGCTCGCTCGGGCCTCTCATAGTATCCGTTATCAGAATATTCCAGCAAATTGTTTTCTGTATCCTGAAAACACAAGATTAAAATTAAAATGTGAGTGTGGAAATGTTATCTACAGACATTCCTTAAGCATAATTACTTTGAACGTCCAAACTCAATACAATGCCCCATGTATCCTCGCATAAAGAGGTCACCGGCCAGGAACAAAAAGACTGCACACCCACTTTACAAACTGTAAGATGGCTATGAATAGACTCAAACTTGTCCTCGGTCTGTATGTGCTTAGTCACCCTAACTGCACCAGTTATGCCACTATACCAGTTCTAACCTTGCAGCCAACACTGTGGCCTATTCAAAGGTTGCCCTTTGGCCTTTGTGTGGCCTGGAGTCTGAGCTTACTGTACAACGGCCTGTCACAAGCCTGTCCTTTGCTGAGCTGTTTACTTACAGACTGTTTGAAACATTCTGACCTCTGTCCGTTCCCTGAGACATTTCTTGCTTGGCAGATGTGCAAATACAAAAAGAGTTAAACGTTTTGCAACAGCTTTGGCAGAATGAACACAACCCGTGTGTTCTAGGAACACGACATCGCTGATGAAAATGTGTTCCTGAATGTGACTGCAAGGAATTTCACAGCATGTTTTCTCCGTGCATTGGTAAAACTTGAGAAGGTTAGTTCGGTGCGTTGCGGGGTTATATCGGACACCTCAGGCCAGTGGACATATAGGGATCATCGGAGCTATGAATGTGGGTGTAGGCCTATACATGCGTCTGTTTGAAGGGGTCATATACATGGTGACAGCAAGCCAAGCTAATAAACAAGCGTTGCGAAATCAAATGTGTTTGCCAGGAGGATGCCTCCTCAGGTTACAAAACAACGAAGCAACGGTCAACACCAAGACAGCGTTCTGACCCACACCTACAAAGCAATTGGAGTCCTGAGTCAAAGTTTCCAAGCAAAACGTATGGGGACTACAGAACATATTGTGTGTCAACACCGCCTGTGGTCAGTTTGCAACTCCACTGAATGGTCACACTGTTACGCCTTGAGACGCAGCGCCAAAGTACCGTAACAGCAATTATGTGTCACTCTGCACAAGTCAAGATAATAGAGCACTGATTAGTTGATGAAGAGCAGAGTAGCTGGTCAGGCAAGTTACGGGATATTACATGATACGGTCGTAAGAGCTCCTCGTCTTACTGTACGAACGCACAGAGATAGGACGGAGGGCTGGGTTTACAGCACTGTTTCACACAGGCAGGGAGCATCACCCAATTTCTCATGTCCTAATCCCCTTCAAGCCTTGTCAGCAACCTCTCAGGTGCGGTTTGGTCGAACATCGATCACATGCTTCCTCCAAGCACGTGTCGCCAAGCCGTTTCATTCATATTACACCGCTCATTTAAAAGGGAGGCCAGTACATAATGGGTGGATTCACACTTTTGCCAGCTATACAATCGTGGTTTCATTCACAGGTCCGTGAACTGCGCAAAGGAGTCACATAAGAACGTTGTAACATGGTAATTTTGTCCGTTTTCTTACCAATCTACCCTACGCAGCACTGTTGCAATATGTACTACCATTAACAGACCCCCCCGTGTGATCAGAAGGCCGTGGCTAGGATTCAAACCCTGGTCACCGTGACGCAGTTGTGCTGCAAGGTGTCAATTTAAACCACTGTGGAGGCAGGTAGCATTGTTGACCTGTTTCCTCTAACATAGTTGGACTGACGCTATACAGTATGTGTCAATCATCAAAGACAGGCAATTTAGACATGTCTAGCCTAGAAGGGTCTAGAACCTTGACTGGCACTTTAGACATGTCTAGCTTAGAAGGGTCTAGAAGCTTGACTGGCACTTTAGACATGTCTAGCCTAGAAGGGTCTAGAACCTTGACTGGCACTTTAGACATGTCTAGCCTAGAAGAGTCTTGAACCTTGACTGGCACTTTAGACATGTCTAGCCTAGAAGGGTCTAAAACCTTGACTGGCACTTTAGACATGTCTAGCCTAGATGGGTCTAGAACCTTGTGTTACAGCAGCATGCCCGCCCCATCATTTACATTATTTCACAGACTCTTTTATCCAGAGAAAATTACCTTAGTAAGTGCATACATTTTTCATTCATTCTGGTACTGTTCAAATCCGATGGGATTTGAACCCATAACCCTAACGTTATAGCCACTAGATTGCTGCCAGATCATAACACAGCTTGGTCTCAAAAACACAGCCCAGCTGTCTACTGTGTTCTTGCTGCATCCCAGATGAGTCGGGTTGAAGGTTGTTATCTTGGGAGTAGAGTATCTGCATCGTTGCATTGCCAGGCATCACCTGACTTGCTCCCTAACTTGTTCTGAGATGCTCGGCTCAATATCTCTTACTGGCATATCTGTGGACCCAGAAAGCATGCCCAACTATGGAGAGGGATAACAACATGTTGGCCAACAATATGTTCTATAACTTGTCAACAGGACTACATACATGGAGGAAGGGTAATCATGAATCATGTGTACATTTTGCACTGAGTAAGCAACCAGTTAGCAACGGCAACAAACATGACCTGCTGTCCAGAAATAGCAGACAGGACTTTGTGTCCAGTCTGAACTTGTATGCCGGGTCAAATGCATAGTGCATATCGTGGTCTACTGTGACAGAAGACATTCCAGCTAACACTGCTC